>PVKA01018345.1:0-44053 GCA_004027165.1 Ctenomys sociabilis
GTTGGGCCACTTTATCACCTTTATGAATTATCATAGTGCCCTTTGGAGACTGGACCATAATTTTAGCTGTTCCAGTGAAATCTGAGTCAATAATCCCGGGGATGACAGTAAGGCCTTTAAGGGCAGTGGAAGCCCTGCCTAGAACCAGTCCCACAGAATTCTCAGGCAGAGGCCCCCTGAAGGTAGTCTCAAGAAGTTGGACCCCCATATCGGGGTCTAATATGAGTTGGGCGGCGGCACTGAGGTCCACCCCTGCTGAGCCTGGGGTTGCCCTGACGGCTGGCTGTTCTCGCGGTGATGGGGGCCTGGCAGATTGGCGGGCCCCCTCTGGCCATTTTTTGGCCCGTCGAGACCGTGGCCAGACGGTTGCCATCAATGTCGAACACAGATCTACATTCCTCAGTTTTGTGTGGCCCTTTTCTGCACCTTTTGCAAACATCGGATGTTTTTGGCCCCCCTAAACCAGGCTCTGGGCTGTCATTTTGAGGACAATTGCGCCTCATGTGTCCCATTTTTCCGCATTTGAAACATCCCTGCCTAGGCTGCTGTCCTGTCTTTTGAGGTCCTTGTTGCTGTACCGCGGCTGCCAAAAGAGCTGCGACCCCCAAATTAGAAAGCGGGCCCCCTATCTCTCTACAGATCCTAATCCATGCAGTGAGATCTTTGTTTTTGTGTGGAGCTATTGCCGCTCTGCAATCCTTTGTACATTGTTCAAAGATCAGCTGTTTGATAAGGGGCTGAGCCAACTCCTGATCGGGGAAAATCTTTATGGTGGCATCTTGCATGCGAGCCACAAAATCAACAAACGGCTGGGTGCCACCCTGGATTATCTTAGAGAGGCACTGGGAGGCGACTCCATCGGTACTCACCTGCCTCCAGGCACGCATCCCTACCGCATTGATTTGCTCATATACGGCGTCTGGGTATTGCGTCTGGTCATCCGCATGTTGACCCTCTCCCATAAGCATATCTTTATTCCACCCTCCATTTCCACAGGCTGCATTTCTCTCGGCTTGCTCTGCGGAGAACTCAGCGTACCAGGCCCGCCAATCCAGAAAGCCGCCTGGTGTCAGGCATGCCTTGGCCAGCTGAGTCCAATCCGCAGGTGTCAGGGGGCTCGAGGAAAGATTTTCTAAGAGTGCTATGGTATAAGGAGCGGAGGGCCCAAAAGTGGAGACTGCACTTTTTAGTTCTTTTATCTGTTTAAGGTCGAAAGGCTCCCACACGTTTAGACCACGTCCCGGCACTAACTGAATAGGGTAGACACCGTAGGGACCATGGTTGATCCCAGCACCATAAGGGATGTTGGGGATAGGGCGGTTCCGGCTATCAGAAAGATGGCTGAGAAAATGGCGCTTTCGTAGAGCCGCGTTGCCACAAAATGGCGGCCGCGATTGTATAACGAGGTCATCATAAAATGGCGGCTGCGTCCTCCTCCACCTGGCAACCTCACTGTAAGGGACTGCCTCGGGGACTTCCCAAGGGGGAGCAGACGGGTCGGGACCCTCCTTATTCCACTTGGGCGGTCCCGCCATACCCGAGCATACGCTTTTGGGGGCGGCCTCCCCTCCCTCATCTCCGGATTCAGAGTCAGAGGAGGATTTGGGGTCCTCGACCACCTTTTCCTTTCTGTGTTTTACCTCTGCTACAGCACCCGCGCCTCCGCATTCTGCGCCCTTCATAGAACCTTTAATGGAGCCATCGCAGGAACTGTCCACCCTAACCCTACGGAGCATTTGGCGAGCTCTGTAGAGGTCCTCGTCTTCCCCCCACCGTCTTTCATTTTTAAGACAGGAATACACCATCTCCCATAGGGGCCGAACAGAGGGGGAGGCGGTGCCCTCCGCCTCAGCCACCGTCAGATCTCTCCCCAGTTTTTCCCAGGACGGTAAGGTCAAATGTCCCGATGGCAAGAACCATGGAGCTATGACCACAATATCCTCCAAGAATTTATTTAGGGACTTAAGACCCACCTTTAGATCTCTGGATTTTAGCAGCGCACGGAGTCCCTCCGCCAACGGCTGCGAGTGTTTGCTCGGGAGGTTCCCCATGCTAAACGTCCCCCTGTATTTTGACTTTTCCCAGTCGTACTAATCTTTTACTCCACTCGTTGTGTGGAGTGCCAAAGGATCTAGATTACCCTGTAGGCGTGCACAACCCAGGGCCCAGGCTATCCTTTACTCACCTGGTCCGGGGTCAACGTTCCTGGGAGACTCGATGCCTTTCGCCGCTCCACGCCACGGGGAGTGATCAGTTCCCCATACGGGCCACCAGATGTCGGGCAACGGCGTCCCCTCCCGGCCGGCAGGAAAGGAAGACCCAACAAGATCTTTCAAAACGGCGACAGGCTTTAATCGTTCTCCAGGTCGTGCCCCACCGAGAGAGCCCAGTTCCTCTCTCGACCACACTGTCTTCTTCTTCTTCCCCCTGTCCTCTGTGCACCCACCTTTATACAATTTGGTGCCCCAATCTGGAGCGGCCATGTATCGCTTTCTCATTGAGTGTTACCACGCAAAAGCTGATTACATCACGGCGCAGGCAGATTACAGAGTTTGCGGAAGCAGGAAACGGGCGCCATTTTGGGGCACACGATGGGAGGGGTAATCTAGCTCAGGCTGCCGAGGCGCCACAGGCCGCAGAGGGCCGCGGCTCCCGACCGTCCCCGGGCTGCTCTCCACGGCTCTCCACACGTGCTTACTGCAAGGACCCCACATTCTGATAAATTAGATGAGCCCACGAGTAACCAAGGAAGACGAAGAGCACAGCACAGACCACCAACACGGCGCAGAAGAAGAGGACTGGGCTTCAGGGGCGGCCCAGGGCCACCCAGGACGGTCCCTTCCAGTCATGAAATCTGAGCGTGCGTGCCTGGAGACACTTTGGAAAACACACACAATGTTTAGCAGTGATTGAGAGTAGTTACTGTCACTCAGTGGTAACTGTTGTCAGCATTTCAAAGACTTACGTTTCCCTGCATATAGGAAATTTTTGTGATGGAGTTATAAGCATACATAAAACAGTACTTTACATTTCTTAAAAATATGCCCTGATAAGTTATAAGAAATTCAAAGAGTAAAGAAAAAAACTCAGAGTAAAAAACAACAACAACAAAAACATTAACTGCTCCTTTCAAAATGTCAGCAGAAACTGACAATACGAATCCTGCATGTTTGTATTTGGTAATCTAAACAACTAATTTGAAGATAGCCTCACGTAATACAGCAATTCCTATTACTGTGTTGAGTGAAATCTTGTATCATTTCTAATGCTGTTTTTCGATTACTATTATATATATATATATATATATACACACACACACACACATATATATATAGTTAACTGGACTAACCTTTACTAGTTTAGGTTATATATATATCCTGAGTATTTTCCTTTGCTGTTTCTATAAAATGTTTCCAATCTCCAACACCACACATCCACATCATTTATATACTCACACTCAGCCTTGGCTTGATCATGGAAAGGCAGAGCGGCATGCGTATGCAAATAGCCAGTGCAATGCTGAGTTCATGTAAACTGGGAAGGTCTGACATTATCTCAGAAACTTAGGAGCCCCCAAAATGGACAGCATGGAAAGACTGAACTCCAGCCCAGGTGGTGCTCATTAGAGAACAGTCAGTGAAGCTCAATTACGACCTACAGATTCCTCAGTGGTACCGTATGAATATTAGTTTCCTGGTTTCTTCATAGTAAAATTGTGGGCATGAAGATGGGAGATACAGAAACGCTTGATACTTCTATGTATATTTTATTAATATGAACTTACTTTGAAACAAAAAGTAAAAAATAACAAAGGAAAAAATGAATAAAACATGGAAGTGTAAAGAAAAAAGTGCTTTTTTGTGTAATATTTTATTCTGTGGCTAGATCTTAGCTCAGCAATTCTCCTTATTGGCATTTAGTTCATCTTTTCATTTCCCTTTTGCAAATCTAAGTAAGAAATGATGAGTGAATTTATACATAATCTTTGCTGAAATGTAAATCACTCAATAATAAAAATATGATGCAAAGTAACAACAGATCTACATATGGAAAGTAAATGCAGTGGTTGACACACTGTGTCAACTTGAGTCTAGAGGCTTAATTTAAGCAGCTCAGCAGCTCCACCTCTCAGATGGAGAGGCCACACTCTTTCTGCTTGTGGGTGTTGTTCATTGTGTCATCTTGGGAAGTTTAGGAATTTACATGACTCAGCAGGGGGCTGAGTCTTCACTTGGTAAACACGGTCAACCTACATATGAGGCGGGCAGGGAGATGGTGCGGGTGTGAAGGACCCCTTACTGATGGGGGCACCACATACAGTGAAGGTGAATCGTGGAAGGACTGATTGCTGGTTCTTCTGAGAAGCACTGGGCTTTGGCTCCAGCTTGGACACAGTCTCCTGGCTTCTGGCACAGGCTCTTCAGCTTCTGCCTGGGAGTCCCCAGCCTTCCCATGTAGACTCCTCAGCCTTCATTCTGGACTTATCAGCCTTTTGGGGGTGGATTTTCCAACATCCTGTTGCAGACCCATCAGCCTCTTGGTATGGACTTGCACGGTCACTGCAGTGAGTTCCTGTCCTCACACTGGACCCTTCACCCTCCAGCACGCAGATATCCCCTGCAGGCTTCCTCGTTCTACTCTGTGGCTCACCGTCCTAAGCCAGTCTCCTAATTTGGATACATGTGTGTATTCTGTGTTATACCTGCTTCTCTAGTAAACCCTGACTAATACAGTAAATAAGTGGAAAGCTTGCGAAGAAGCAGCAAACCAAGCATGATCAAAAAATTGAATTCTGTTAGCTTTAAGGGAAAAATTGACTCATCTAAGGGGAGAAGTTGTAGTTCAGGCCAATGTGGTAGGATGTGACTGTGCCAGATTGTAATGCACGCTAAGAGCCTTGACTTGGTTTATAAAACTCAGATTGAAGATTCACCCCCATGCTTCTTATTTATCTGCCTGACTTACTCTGAAGTCAAGTGCAGCATCTGTGAATTTTTTCAAATGGAAATTGGCAGGAATTTAGGCATACAAAAATATGCATGAGAATAGTTGTGTCATAAAAAGAAGTGAGACTCCCATCACTGCTCTGAGTGTGCAAAAAGCAACAGCTTCTCACTTCAGTTCAGAGTGGTGGAAGGTGGAACCCTGACTTGGTGCAAGCAGAGAGCTGCTAGCAGTAGGGGCCAGCAATACAGCTGCCATCACTTGACTCTGACAGCACATCCTGAAGGTTTCCCACCTCTTCCACCAATTGAATGAAGGTGGATGAAATGATAACAGGTGGGGACCCTTTATGTAGTTATGAGGTACACTTAATATGATTTATCTCTGAGCAACACTTCACATCATACAGATCATAAATTTGACCTGGCAACTAAAACCTTCAGAAAGACATGAGCTTTGCAATACCTATTTTAAGGCCTATTATTCTAAAAGCATAACCTTTACTTAAATTCTATGAACCCAGTTTCAAGCCATAGAATCAAATTATCTCCATTTGTACAACCAAATATATTATTTCTTACACTAGATTATTCTTCACTGAATTCATTAATGTTAACTTATGAAAGATAATGCAGAACATTATTATTATGTATTACTATCCAGTATAGTGAATCCTTCAACAATGAGAAATGAAATTTCTATATTTAAGTGCAATCAACAGTGCCACAACACATAGAATTACTTTTAATCAAGCAATATTCTTTCCCTGTACAGTGCTTGAAAAGCTGACTAAAGCCAAGTAAATGGATAGCTCATGTTTTGTCTCTTCCTTCAAAGCCTGAAAATTCAAGTGCAGGATTGCCTTGAAGGACAAGCAGAGTAGATGAGGACCTGCAGCCCTGGTCTGAGCAGCCTTGCAGCAGAACTTGTGGGCCCCAGAATGCTCCCACTGGCCATATAATGCAGCCTTCATCTACTCACTAGCACGCAGGCAGCCGAAGGGTGCAAAGGATCGTGTAGGACTCAGTGGGCTTGAGGCATGCCACAGCAGAAACATGTGCAGCATTGAAAACCCTAGGAGGGTCGCCAGCACCATCCTGGCTGCTTGTATTGAAGCCCCTGGGCAACCCTGCAGTGCATGGTCTCCCCCAGTGCATCAGAAACAACAGGCTCAGCTGTGATTTCCTGGGCATGGGTGTGTCTGGCATCGGTGTCTGCTGGACAGTTATTTATCTGAGATTAGATGCTCTGCATCTTAGAGCTGGAGAGAGTGAGGAGGAGGAGGGGAAATGGAAGCCCAGGTTCAGTGTCATTCTATGTGCATTGATCACCTCTATATAGGTGATTTATGAAAGGGAAAGAAGAACTGCAGTCCTGACCCAAATGCAGGTAAGACGTATCTGCCAAATCACATTGTGCACCTGTATTTGAGACAACTGGGACAGCCACATCCTCATTCTCCAGACAGCCATGTGCAAAAGGCACGCATAATCAGATTTACAAGGTGGTAGGAGGGGAGGGCAGGGCTCCAGGCTCCAGGTAGGAGCCATCGTGCTTGGCCTGCTGATCACAAGGCGGCATGGGGAAAGGGCACCTCCCTCAGAATGCACTGCAGGCTGCTGTGCACCCATGACTCACGTGATGGGTGGGAGGGTTCCGCTGTGGACTCAGGCTCTTCACCGCCCTTTCTTGGCACTACCTGAGCAGCTGGGTGTTACTCTGTGGACAGCAGCTTGCAAGCTCTGTCCTGCACAGTCACTCAGTGGTACAGGGCCTGCTCCCAGAATTCTAAATAGAAGCCCTTAGGAAGGAAAGGATGGGGGCCGCCAGCCGGTAATCTCCCTTTGCTAACTAAGAAGAAGGAAGAAGTGAGAGTTGAAATAAAGGATTCCTTCCTGGCACTGCACAATGCCTGGGCATCAGCACCCTTGGCAGTGTGTTGGAAATCTAAGTCCTGAAGGGCTGCCCTGGCTTACAGATCCAGGGACTCATTCTAACAAGACCCTGGGGTGACGTACATAGCAAGGAATAATTTAAAGGATCGATTATGGGAATTTTCCAGCAGGCATGGATGGCAAATCCCTGTAATTCCAATACAGAAAGGATCATGAGTTCAAAACCTGCCTGGCAATTTAGTGAGAGCCTGTCTCAAAATTTCAAAAAATAATTAAAATAAATTTTCAAAGGATGCTGGGGAGTTGAGTTCAAGGTTTAGCATATAGTACTTAACAGCATACTGATTGAGAAGCCCTACCCCATGCCATAGCTTGTGTCAGGGAGCTCAGGCACACTCCCCTGGAGCACAGCTGGGACAAGGACGACTAGCTAAGTGGTCTCCTGCCTGAGCTTTGCCGTTTGTTCCATCCCAAGATTAGGAAAGTCATTGGTTAAATTTGAAAGAGAAACTGGGAATTCTCGGTTAATTTTTTAGTCTTCAGTGAAATTCTGGACCATTTCTTTCTTTTCTTTTTTTTTTTTTTTTCCATTTTGTATTCTCTTCAAAAAATAAAAATAAATAATTTCCTGCAGTCCTCTAGGAAGCCGTTGCCCTTCCGAGTCCGAGCCGTCTCCACCTTCCAGAGCAGGCTGCAGGGAGCGGGGAGATCTGCAACAGTCCTGCGCGGCGTGACCGCAGCCTGCTTCCTCCACCCAACCACCGCTGGGCGAGGTCATGAGACACATCCTGTAGGTGCTGCTCCCCGATTTAGTCACAACCAGAAAAAAGATGATCATGCTGTCTTGTGGGACATTTTCCCAGCAAGTGTGTGTGGAAACGATGATGTCACAATTGGACCCCCACGGCACACTCCCCAGGTGCCAACACACCTGACTGTTGGGCAGAATTCCATTTGCGCAGTGCTTTCCTCTGTTCAGTGAGATGGCAAATCATCAGTGCTTCTCAAACCTGGGCGAGCTTTAGGGTCACTCACGTTTCTGAGTCAAACTCTGCAGCATCAGGACCCACAGATCCGCACCTTGCGGGAAGGGAATCAGGCACCACAACTCCCAAGCTTCTCTTCTTGGAACCTTGGACCCAGGCTCAGCTCGCTCCACCTATAGCAGCCACTGCTCGGGAGCTTGCTGGGCATGTGGAACGCTTGCGCTGCTCTAGAAGAACTGAATCAGGATTTGCATTTTTGAGTTCCAGATTTTTTGGTACACACAGTACAAATCAACAAGCTGGTTTGACTGTGTCATACCAATCATCCTTTCCAGGCTAGAGCTGTTATGATTCCACTCCTTCTCCATTGCTTTATTTTGATGCTTGGTCAAGGGATCAGTAAATATTTACTGCACAAATCAGTCCACTCTCTGTTCTGTTAGCAGAACAGGACAGCCACGTCAGTGCTTGGTCATGATCCCATGTGTCGGTCCCTGTGGAAGCACTGCAGGCCAGAGGCGACGTCTCCCTCTGAAAACTACTCAGAGTTGCCCTGGATCTGAAACTTTGCTTATCATGAAGTCCTGGCTTTTCTTAAGTCTGAGAATAGGTGGAGGAGATCTTCTAGGAAGTTAGTGCTGCCTATTGTATAATTGCCTCTCACATTCCCCTATTCCCACAATAGTCAAAGGGCTTCTTTTGGGTTTGTGCTCCTCATCCTTATTCTGGCATGTAGTAGTATGTGGAAGCTTTCTCCACTCAGTTTTTGTGATATGATTTTGTTTAGGTTTTCTATTTATGACTACTTTAAAAAAAAAAAACTTTTAGAAATCTCTTCTTTATGTATTTTATAGAAAACTAATTACTTATCTTAGTTACTTTTCTCATTACTGAGACCAAATTGCCTCACCCAAAGTGAAAGGTGGTCTGGTTTTATGAATCAGTTGTCATGGAAAGTTTCCAGAGTCTGAAAGTCTAAATTAGACGGGCTTGCGACATACTCCGCAGAGCAAGAGGCATGTGTGAAGAAGCCCACAGAGTGCTGTATTAGTGACCTTTCTCACTATGAGACAAATACTTGGCATCCACAAGGTAAAAGAAGATTAACTTTACCTCCCAGCTGTGGAGGTTTCAGTCCCCAGTGGGCTGATCCAAGGCAGGGTTGCCCATGATGGAGGGCATCGCAGAGGATAGACAGATCATGGTGGGCGGAGCGGAGGCAGCGAAGCTCTGAGACAGTGAAGCAGCAGCTGCCTGTCTCTCCCTCCATCCTTTCTTGCCCTTGGTGGTGCAACCCATGCCCAGGATACATATCTGTGTTATCCACACCCACAACTCTGCTGAACAAATCACAGGACTAATCTAGTTATTACTCAGCATTAATCCCAGCATCACATGTTCTAGATCCAGCCGCCTCTGCAGAGTGCCACCTACAACCTCACGAAGCTTCAGGGGACATCTGGACACAGCCGCCACACCACCCTTTGCTGTACCTCAGGTGCTTATTTCATAGTAAGGTTCTCGGATCTCTACCATGTTTAGCTCCATTAAGAGCAAGCCATCATTTAACTTTTATCTGCCTTCTGTAATTTTGATTAAAGATCAAATTGAAAGCATCTTGCACTCCAAAATTATGAGTGAGACAGGTCTAGCACAATTTGAAGTACATAAACATGTAATAAACAAATGTACACAGACTTGGATTCTTCTTGGCTGGCTGACAGTAATGACCATGAGTGCTGGTCCTCAGCAGAGTCACCTAATGGCCAGTCAGGATGCCCTGGAGGCCTAGGCTTTGCCTCTGCTGCAGAGGCTCACTGCAGAGTCTGAGAACAGGAATCTGGATTTACATTTTTAAATAAAATCTTCTTAGGTGACTCCAAAGCAACGCACTTGTTGGTGTTCTTTGAAATACTCAACTTAGCAGATGAGGTTGCAGAGCCAAGGCATGACAGGGGCTGCTACTGTGCTGGCTTTTCAGGCTCACGCGGTCACCCACACACAGCACCCCCAAACCCTAGTATTTTGTCAATAAAAGGAAAAGTTGGACACAGAAAACAACCTGACAAATGCCCCCATGACAGAGCAGAAGGTTGGGCCATGGCCTGCGGTGGTGAAGGATATGGGAGCCCTTCCTGCTGCCATGCTAGCTTCTGGCCCATTTGCTTTGACTATGAAGGATAGTTTTATTATAAATTTGGCCTGGTTTGAAACAAGCGAGATAAAAGTGTTTCTACTATTTTTGGAGATAATTACAGTGTTGTTGCAATTTTGAAAATATTTTCTGAACCGACACAGAAATTTCCTCCAAGTACATGGGAGGAAAATGCCCTAAACTTGTCACCAAGGATTCATTGGGATCATTGGGCTTTGTTTCAGAAGCAGTGCCAAGCAGTACCATCACTCAGGGTTGGACTCGACATCCAACAGCCCTGTGAGAGAAGAGAGCACAGGCCTGTCATCTCTGCCCATGAGCAGTGCACTGAGGGGCGCAGGGCAGGCTGGCTGGCTGATTTCTAATGAATGTTCTCAAACTTCCTTTTGTAAGTATATCCTGTAGGACTTGTGGCAGTGTCAGCCTGCATCAGGTATTCTCACACCCCTGTCTAAGGGAGAAGCAGTGGGCAGAACCACTGGGCATGTGCAGGAGCACAAGGCCTCATGTGGTTGGTGCTGTAGGACAGGTAGACCTTCTCAGCTGAAAGGCCTGGCATCCACCCAGTGCATGCCATCCTTTTTCCCAGGCTTTGTGCACCAGAAATCACAGTACTTCGTTGTAAGAAAGTCTGCCTGCTGGTGCCTTCTGCTTATGCCAACGCAGATTGCCTCCTTTGTGCTCTTCATTCAGTGTCCTGTTGGTCAGCCATATGCTATATAAATACTTGGTAGAGACAAGGAGCCAACCTCGTGTTGGGCCTGTGGTGAGCTCATAGCCAAGGCAAGCGGAGTGTGACAGCATGACAGACTGACCTAGCTGCAAGCTGACTGGCACTGCACAACATAAGAAAGTACAAAGCTGGCTCTTCAACTTGCAGCATCAGCAGGGCCTGGCAACTTCTTAGGAATGCTGAACTCTTGAGGCAGATTCTGGAGGCTCACACTGGAGGTACTGAGCAGATGCTGGTAGGGGGGTAGATGACAAGCCCTCCAGGAGGTGGGAGCCAGCTCAAGATTTATGAGTTATGATGGGCCAGGGACTGGCAAGGAAATGAAGGCACTGCAGACAGAAAGCAAGCAAAGCCAGAAGCCTTGGCAGAGTGGTATTAGGTGCCTGAAGCTATGGCATGTTGAACCCAACACTGCCCCCCTTAATGGAGCTAGGAAACAGAGGAGGGGAAGCAAGGGAGAGGACAAGGGGCTGAGACACTCTCTGTCTCTGTCTCTGTCTCTGTCTCTCTATCTCTATTTCTATCTCTATCTCCATAACATATGCCCAAACTGCATTATTTTCTAGGAGGAAAAATCAACTTACATTGGGCAAATGAAATGACCCAATGTGTGACAATATTTTGGTTAAGTGGATTTCATTGTATAGCAATTTGATTTTATGAATATGCATGCTTTGGGACAAAGTACCACTCTAAGATAATAAATGAGGTGATTCAATGACATCTATAGAAAAGGAAATAGCATCATGCCTCTGATACAGGTACAAGCCACCCAAGAACTTGTCAGCTTTATGATTGAACAGTTCTAAAGTATTATTTTAATTGACACACTTTTTTCTGCCCCAAAACTAAAAACACATACCGCCACATTGCTTTGATTACAATGTTGATTCCCACCTTCTCTGATTTGAAAGTTTGTCTTGTATCTACTAAAAGTGATACTTGTCCATTTGAAAGGATGAGGCACTATGCACCAAGGCAGTATTTCAAATGAAACAGACATTATTCTGCCATCTGTGGCCATTGCTCTATATGTTTTTTTGAAATGGATTATGTTGTAGTTGTTTCAAGAGCAATTTATACAGCTCTCAAAATAAATTTTTCAACTGCTTTGAACATACCCAGTAATCCTTCTTCTGTAAGTGTAAGCTTTTGAACATTTAAATGACTACACTCACCCAAAGCAAATCCCCAAACTTACAAGGGCTCTTTGCAGTTTTCATAGCCTTTGCAAATGATTTCTATTTAGCACTGAGTCTACAGTGAACATGTTTCTGAGCAGGTTATGATCACGTGGCAGAGAGCAGTAGCAAACAATGCAGATAGCCATAGCACAGGGCCAGCACAAATTCTGCCAACAACCTCAAACATGTGTGGCGTATTTCTGCAGTAACTAAATCCCATTTGCAGATGGCAACTCCTGATTCCATGTGGCCACCACCGAGTTACTGACTCAACATGAATCGTGCACGATGTGGTCCTGCTCTCTGAAAACCAGCTCCACTTGGTTCTGAGGATGTGAACTTTATGACCACGATAGCACCCACTCCCGGTGCTGCTCAACAACAGAATGTGAAGGCTGAGTTGAGGGGGTAGCAAGGACCAGCGGTGGTTTACCCATAGCTCAGTATTACAGGTAAGCTGCACACTTCCAGCAAAAAACAAACGAAACCTCAAGGACAACTAGGGGTCATGCTTCAAGATGCTTTTGGTCTACAGCTGTGTTAACCACTTAGCAGCTGCAGCTCTTTAAATGTGAATTAACTAAAAATAAATACATATGAAGACAATTATCTGGTGAGGCTGCTCCCATTTAAGTCTTTATGGGTGACATGTGGAAGGGTGCTGGGGTCAGAGCACGCAGAGCTCTCCCTTATAGCTGAGCATGTATCGGTGCTGGTGTAGTCAGACTGGAGCAATGACTACCTGAGCAAGACCAGGGGAGGAGGTATGAGACACTTTTATTTGAGCAATTAATTAAAGACTCTCACTCTTGCTTTATGGAAATGTTCCACGTCTGTTAACTTTCAAAGTCCACATTGCAGCAAGTAACCACAGTGATAAATGTGCTCCCCAGTGAAGAAGATGCAGGAAAAGCATGATCTGGAGGCCAGGTTAGGCCACTTCATGACATAGTAGGATTGCGTGGCTTAGTATGGAGTCCCTGGGTTCAACCCCAGTAGCAAGAAAACAACCAAAGCAAGAACAAAAAGAAAAAAAAAACAACAACAACAACAAAAAAAACCCAAGGATGTAGATAAGCACTAGAATTCAGGCGCAGCTGATAATCGCAGTACAAACCTCCACAGGAGCATTATGGTGGAACACAGAAGCAGTGCCCGGCATGACATCTTTTGGGGGAAATTCATCAAAAAAGGTTCATTTCAAAGTATTTTTTAATTAAGGACACTGCTATAGAATAGTTTCAAGGAGTCTACTGTAGAAGAAAAACTCAGCCATGGGACACCAGCCACCAGAGCTCCTTATGTAAGAACCCACACAGCAGAATAGCAAATCCAAATGCAATCTCTGTGGTGGCTCTGCCTCCCGCTTGCTCTCTGGAGTCTTCTCCAAACCTGCCATGATGCTGCGCTTTGGTGTGTAACACAAATATTTCGTCTATTTAAACATGGTGTCAAGTTGAAGGCATATTTTATAGGTTAAATTCCATCTATGTTCTTTCGCTCAGTTAGCCCAGGAAATGGGAAATGGGAAAGTCCGGTGGACGGCAGACCACTGTCTCCGTGGAAGAGACCTTCCGCCACTCCCTGCGCCCACTGCATTCCAGGCATCAGAGTTACTTGGAACTAACACAGCGTGGCCAATGCTTAGCGGACAAGTAAGTCCAGGCCTGAACCTCATAAGGAAGAGTGGAGCCAGGGCGCAGCCAGCCCTCTTGCAGTTAGGACACACGACATGCTCGCTTGCTTGCTTGCTTTTTCTTCTTTCTTTCTTTTCTTTCTTTCTTTCCTTCCTTCCTTCCTTCCTTCCTTTCTTTCTTTCTTCTTTCTTTCTTTCTTTCTTTCTTTCTTTCTTTCTTTCTTTCTTTCTTTCTTTCTTTCTTTCTTTCTTTCTTTCTTTCTTTGCCAGCCTACTAGGTTTTGTTGTTGCTCTTTGAGTTATAGAAATGTGTGGTTTTCCCAACAGCATGACTCTCTTGAGCAGGCAACAGGCCCAGGTAAATATTTTTCCCTGTGTTCAACCAGCCTTTTCATGGGCTGCTCCAACTTCCTAGCCCCTGAATTAGGTGTTTAGTAACATAAGAAGCAACTTAGCCATCTCAGAGATGTAGGAGAGAAATATCTTTGCTCTAAAACAATCTATGCACATGTGGTCACCAGTTACAATCCGAGAACTGAAATTATCCCATATAAACAGAAGTTCATAATAATAAAAGATTTTGTCTCAAAATTACAAATCATAATTATAAAGTAATAAATACCAGGCCCAGTTCATGTGAATTAGGCAACTGAGCAAAGCCAATGATCCTGAGCCCATCAGGATGCAAGGCCCAGGGTGGCCCTGCACCCCTCGAGTCCTCTGCTGGTGACCTCAGGCCTCTGAGGATGAGGCCTGGCCCCTAGCCTATCGTTACTTGAAACTTCAGGGAAATTTCTCTGCTGACCAAGCTTACACTTAGGACCTCCCGGTACTGAGGGTGTCTCCTGACTTAAGCGCATGGGTCCCCTCTGACAGCAGACAGAAGTACCCGTGCCCTGGGCTGCGGGGCCACAGCACCAATGCTAGGTGGCACCCGTGGTGACTATCGTCTGGCCAGCCATGGGGGCTGTGGCCAACCTGCATAGAAGGGTCCAGTTACCCTTTCTATCGTGCCCTTTTCTAAATAAAAAGCATAAAATGACCGTAGTTTTCATTACAGGCTTATTGGGAATCAACAAGTACCTATTCAGCTAAGACATCGTGTTCTGGCACAATCATACTTAGCACTGTTCTCAAATGCAGTGTTCTGACACATGGCATTGGCTCCCCAGAAGCCCTCGGCACCCACGCGGTCTGCTTGCGTCCTCTGCGCCTCTCTCAGCTGTGCCGTGTGCTTCGCTCCGGGCCGCCTAGTCTGGGTCCCAGCATCGTCTCCCAGACACATGCTGGGAACCCAGCTAACCTTGACTTCAAATTAATAGAAGTGAGCTGCCTCCTGCAAGCCTCGGTTTTGGTATTTCTCGTACATTTTCCGTTTTAGTAGTGAATGAGTTAATACAGAGGAGGGGCTTCGTTTTGATAGACTGATGCATGCATAGGTATGTTCAAGGCCTTTTTCTTCCTGTTCCCTCATCTTCTGTGCCTCCTTTTCTCTTCTCTCTCAGTCTCCTTTCTTCTTTGAAGTTCTCTGTCTCTCTGACTGTCTCTGTCTCTTTGTCTCTCTCTGTGTGTGTCTCTGTGTCTGTACGACTCTGTGTCTCTCTCCTCCCTCTCTGGCTCTCTCTGGCTCTCTCTTCTGTCTCTCTGTGTCTGTCTGTCTGTCTGTCTCTCTCTCTCTCTCTCCTAGTTCCTTCATATGGGAGAAAATATGTAGTATTTGTCGATCTGAGTCTGGCTTCCTTCATTGCAGATGCAGATCCTGGTTCCACCCACTTTCCTGGACGTGCACGATTGCCTTCTTTCCTGTGGGCAGAGTGCGTGGCTTTGCTTGTTGTGTGTGGCTTTGCTTGTCATGTTGTTGTGTCTGAGCATGCTCCTAGGCCCTCCTACAGCTTCTGTGCTACCTCTGAAGCTTTTGAAGCCAGCACAGCTTTCTCAGCTATTTCTAGCAGCTCTGAGCCTCTTCCTACCTTGGGATCCATTCAGTACATAGCTATGTTGTAACAAATGATGATGTAGCTACAATTGCCTTTCCTTCTATAGTAAATGGTCCAATCAGAGGTTTTGGGTGTGATTCTCAATTGATGAGGATGTACAGGGCAGTTTCCTGCCTTTTTGAGACAGTTGTTAAATAAGCCTTATGCCTGGGCAAGCAAAGGCTGCCTCCCACTTGGCTTCCATAGATAATATTGAAATCAAGTTCTGTAAATCCTGTAAACATTAACTACAACCAGT
The DNA here is from genome assembly GCA_004027165.1 of Ctenomys sociabilis. NCBI lineage: Eukaryota > Metazoa > Chordata > Mammalia > Rodentia > Ctenomyidae > Ctenomys > Ctenomys sociabilis. Next base: position 15,769 of record PVKA01018345.1, read on the forward strand.
GAACCTGCTTTAACATAACATTGTCTCTGAGAGGCCAAGGCTTGGGAGTAACCCCAGACTCCCCGAGTCCTCACATGTCTGAGTTCAGGCTGCATACAGGCACAAACTCAGAGCAGCTGCAGGAAGAGGGCTCTTTAAATCCACACCCACTTCTGTGTACTCAGGGCTCCGTGGACTCCTAAGTACTTTGAACACAGCAGCTGGGTCGTAATAAACATAGTCAAATGGCCAGATGTGAACAACGCCAACTTTGGTTTATTCCTTCACATGACAACTAGCTTGAGTTATGTGGGATGAGTGGAGGAGAAAGATGCAGAGAGATACACAGTAAGGACTCAATGAGGCAAATCATTTTAGAAGGTTTATGCAGATATTCTCTATTTTTCTACCTCCTTTTCATTCATGTTTGTCAGAAAAACAACATGAAATAGTCAATCTATAGGACTCCATGTCCTTAACTCTCTGGAGGAAATCCATACTCGTTCAGATTGACTTGCAATAGCTAATCAGTTTTAAACAATCTTGCAAGGTTTTGGGCACAAAACTTCTTCCCTAGAAACTCCATCTGAAGCTTCATAAGATCCAACATGGGGCTGGGGAGATAGTTTGGCAGTCTAAGCACCTGCCTGGCAAGTGCGAGGACCTGGGCTTGACCCCCAGTACTGCAAGCTGTGCCAGCCCCAAGCTGTTTAGTGATAGCCTGTACCAAATAAATAAATAAATAAATAAATAAATAAATAAATAAATAAATAAATAAATAAGAAAAAATCTTTGGACAATGTCTTGGACTACATGGCTTCTCACCCTTTTCTCATATTCACTGATATGTACTAAAAATGGTAGCTAGTTTATATCACAAAATATTATAATAAAATGGATGGTATTTACAGACTTCCAATATAATAAACACTCATCTTTGTAACTTAGTGTATATTATTTTCCTACAAAATCCTAGATGATAAAATGACACCGGCTCAGCTGAGCACATAGTTAACTAAACACAGTAAGTGAAACCACTTTCTGTCTCTACTAAGTCAGATGAGGCATTATCAGAATAGAGGGCTTAATGTCTGAAATCTTTGTAGAAGTGGGAGAAATACAGACCTCACTTGGGAAGAAAGAAAAAGCTTAATTCACTGGACAGAGTTGATGCATAAATAGATACTCTGACCTCACAACAGGCCAATCATTTTAATCCTCAAAGGTTCAAAAGTAACTTTGAAATTTTTATGAATCATAACTAAAAATTAAATACTTTTCATCATGACAAAATATCCACATTAAAATATGTGTTCATAAAATCTCATTTCATAATACTTGTACCACATGTGACAAAATCTGAGTTTTCCTGTCATCTTGTTTTCAGCTGTCTTTTCTCAGTACGTTTTTAATTGGTATGTAATAATTGTAATAATTGGTACATATGTACAGGATGCCATGTGGTATTCTAATACATGTATGCATTGTGTGATGTATAACCAACATTCTTAGAAACAAGCTGATTTGTGTAGCAAAAGAGTAATACAAAGATGTAAGTAGGTACAGGACTACATCATCCCATGCCTCACTGATGTCTTCACTGATCAAATATTCTGTAGGGTGATATTTCTTAGCTGCATAATAGCAAAAATTCATCAGGCATTCCTTTGGGGGGGTGGGCAATTCAAAAGTATGCCAGCTGGGCACCAACATCTGCAGGACAGTCTCCAGAGAGCACAGGGTCAGGAGACCAGAAGGACTAGAGGAGCAGGAGAAAGTGGGGAAGAGGAATCTGAGGTGACTTGGGAATCTTGGACTCAACACAGAGCCCAGGGAAGTCTGGGCCAGGAGCAAAGTTGGGCTAGCTTGAGACAGGAAGTGGCTCCAGGGTGCACTGAAAGGACAGAATTCAGGGTATTCCTGACATGTGTCCAGATGCCAAACCCATTAGCCATGAGCCAACAGGTACGGCAGAGAGAGACTACAGGCAGTGGAACGATGGACCGATAGATGGACAATGGAGCTACAGTTCTGAGATTATTGATGTATGTGTTGCTGCTGAGTCTGTTTAAAACTAAAAACCTTGAGTGTCACACCCAGATGCTGGGATTACCTGAGGACCCATGATTCTGCATTGGAATAAGGGCATGACTATGAATTGAGATATATGGGATTCGTGTTTGGAGCAAGATCTAAGTGGAGATGGGAAAGCATAAATCACAGGATGGACATCTCACAGGGACTTGCACAGTTTTATACATTGTTTGCAAGGCCAAACTCATGCACCCAAAGCTCACCAACTTGGTGGAACATCGGTCATTTTCTATGAAGTGGCTCCTCTAGAGAAATCCTCCAGAGCTGGGAGTGCCCTGCGGCTGGTAGAAGTCAGAACAGGCTCAGAAGCTTGTTCATCTTGCTAGGAGATCAGGAATGGTGATCAACACAAACGGATCCTGGGAAAACCAATAGGAACAACTTATGGAGCATGGAATAAAGGTTAAAGAGAAGTCCAAGGTGGGAATAGGCCACAACTAGACCTCTGTGGGGCTAGAATGAGAAGGCCATCAGCTGGAACAAGCTTTGGTTCTCTGTGGTAGACAGGAAGCCACAGAGGCCCTTGTGCCCTGAGGTATCTTTTACCTGTCTATGCTCTGTCCTTGCAAAGCTTCATTTTAGCACCAACAGTCATCATCGACACACGCACAGTGCTTTGTCATACTCTGGTCATGTGGTGGCCTTGGATCATAAAATTTATGGCCAATGTCTTGGATTATACATTCACCCAGGAAGGTGTTAAAGGTCACAGAGCACTTCATGTAAAACTTGAGTTTCAGTTGTTGGACTTAGGTTGTTTGGCCAGGACAGGCCAACATTTCCATAGGTAAAATAAACACAGCTATATCAACTCTTCATGTAATATGCTAAGAGTCCAAGTGAGAGCCATTTTGTTTATTTCCCTTCTTAAATAAAGCACTCAATAAAGATAAGGCAGGATTATTATAGATGTATGTGAGCACTCTTTCAAAAGTAATGTGGAACCAAAATAGAAGTTGATCAGTATTTATCAAGTGTGTGCCCTGGCTTCAGCACTGCGTTAGGCTGGCCATAGAATTACTGCAGAAACATGGCAAGGTCAGTGTACGAACATGGTGAAAAAGGGTGGCAAATGGGTAGCTAAGAGGTCAAGTAAAACAATGAGCAGGTAATTTAAAGCATTCCTTGAATGTCCCCTATTTCACACACACACACACACACACACACACACACACACACGAGAGAGAGAGAGAGAGAGAGAGAGAGAGAGAGAGAGAGAAAGAGTTTCTCATGCAGCCATTTGATATTTCCATTTATACTACTAGTTTCTTTTATTTCGTTGGAAAGTTCTTTAGTATTATCTACTTGTTCTTTAAAGAAGACCATCTTTTTGGTTTGTGTTTGGCATTCTGAGATTAGAGTTAGGGTTAGGGTTAGAATTAGGGTTAGGATTAAAGTTTGGGATAGGGTCAGGGGTAGGGTATCTACTTTGAAGACAGTGATACATAGTGCATTGGTATTCTCTTATTCCTTCCTCATGAAATTTTATTTTCCACTTGATGTCATCAGGAGTTAGAAGGCTCTAAGTGAAGCTGAAACCCACTGACAGCAGCAGCTCCTTAGTCTGTCTGCTTCCTTCTCACTCACACCATTGCTTCCTTCTCCTCTGACGTGGTCCCTTTCCCTCTTACTCCTCACCCTGGAGTCTTCGCAAGCTGGGAGGCCAGTGGAGACATGCCCAACTGTTCCCATCCCCATCACCAAACCAAGTAGAGAGAAAGTGTCTACCCTCCTCCTAAGAGGAGCCTCTTGAGGTCAATTGAAAATATCAGGACATGGTTTTATAAGAATGAGCATGACTGAGCAGAACCAAACTAATGATTAATATTCTAACTTATTTTCATAAATTAAAGCATTAGTTAAACATTTATATTTGGAAGCATTGCTATAATCAAGAAGGATCTCTAACCAAATAGGTTTCTCAGAGGAGTCATAATTAAAATTACAATATGTTTTCTACCTGGGTTTTCTTGGCATTGCTGCAAATACAGAAGATTCTTTACCTGTTGTGTTACAGGGAAGGACCAGGACTTCAAATTCGGTCTTTAGGAGATTTGTCCCCAGGGGCAAGGCCCTTGAGGCTCCTATCAGCAGAACAGCTGTGAGTGGGGGTTCGGAGTTCTCCTCTTGGTCCTTGTGGGCACAGAGGGGACCAGTGTTTCCCACACTCCTCCTGTCCAAGTGCTTCTTTTCAAGTCTGCACAAGTGCTCTGGGTGTGGCTATGAGGATGATTTCAGAAGTTCGGAGCTGGAGCCAGGCTAGAGGGAAGCATGGCTGGCCTTCTTGCATGCTTATAAAGGAGTGAGGGACAGGTACCAATTTCCTTGAATTTAAGCCCCAAGACTCTTGCAAAATACCACATAATGGCCTCCATATTTGGAGAGCATCATTTGTAGTATATGCTAACGTGTTAATTTTACTTTTGTAAACTTAGGAAAACTAACCTTATTTCCTCTGAAATGTCATGAAAAGTTAGTATGGGAAGTTCCTAGGGACATCCTCTTCAGGTCAGTGAGAGCCATCGACTCTAAACATTTTTTTCAAGTAAAAATGCTGTCAACAGTTGAGCGCTCTTGTTTCCTGTATATCTTTGGCATTAATTGAATTTTGTCAGTTATTTTTATCACAGGGTTCTCTACACTCCTCTCTAGGAAAGTTTATGTTTTATACTGGGATGGTGGCACTTTGCATTATTCCTTCTTCCATGAGGAAAGGAAGCCAGAGCAAGCCACTGATCCATGGCACTGCTTCCTCTCCCCTTCCGCACAGGTTAAAGTTGAGCTTGGCACTAACAGAAAATAGCAACCACGTTGAATTTCTTAAAAATCTTCTCACGCCTTTTGAATCAATGTCCTACTTTCCCCAGGCAGAATGGGCCAACTATGGCTGGCATCAAGTCAGTGCACCCAGGGCCGCATCCTTTCCACAGCACAAGCCCAGCACACACAGGCTGTTCTCCACCACTGCCTCCTACAGACGTGCCTCAAGCCAAGTGTGTAGCTCACCTCCTCCCACAATGTTGGAGTTTCTACATCTGTACAGTCTTTGCATTCTCATTCCTGATTGCTGTGAAGTTATTTCTATCAGTTATGAACACCAAAGGAAACAGACATTTTGCCCAGATAGCTGCGAGAGAATGTCTATGGAAGAATCACACACTCACAGTCTCATTGCTACTGGCCTAAATTTGGAGCCCTATTTATCATCTATCCATCCATCAGCCCATCCTTCTATCCAATCTACTGCCTGTAGGGAGGAGTAGCCTCAGAAGAGGATCTGATGACACTGAACTAATGACGCCTATTTTTCTTCTTGGCGTATCTCACTTTAATTTTAGTACCGGTATACATGTGGAGTGTATAGTGTCTACATCCCCTGTGGCAAACTGATGACGTGCATTATTCATCTTAATTTCCTTCTTATCCCTTCTCTGCTCTATCCCTCTTCACCCATCTCCTGATACACTTGCCTTTCTTATACAGTTCCAAAGCACTCTGCAGCCCTGTGTGGGGCTGGCACAAGGTCACAGTGCATCTTCACACCTTTTCTCATCCTTTCTGCCCCCTTTTTCATCTCTTGATCCCTTTTCTCTTTGAGAAAGCTCCACCTCCCACTTCCTGTTACCTCTTTTATTTTTTTATTTATTTAGACTTTGGGCTTCTTATATAAGAGAAACCTCGTGAGCCTTAAGCTTCTGCGTCTGATTCATTCCACTATTCAGAGAATTGTCCAAGCGAGTACTTCTATGAGAGATTCTTGACCCAGAAGATGTATTTCTTTTTAGTGTAGGCTCATTCTTTTGTGGGCAAGTTACATTTCAGGATGAGTATTAGTAGTTAAGATCTGCAAAGACATGTCTTAAATTTTATCTAGATGCGGTCAAACTAGTCCTCTGACAGCTCTGTGGAGCTTCTCCGCACTGCAGCCTCCTGCCCCATTCCGGTGCTTTATCTGCCTTGTACAGACACTGGTGGGCACCTGCATATTATGTTGAAAACATCCACCAAGGACGTCATGAAAAGGGAGATCTTCGCCTCAATGCCTTGCTGTCACCTAATAAACTGTGGGCTCAGCCTTTTCACTAGCAAGCATTTCCAAAGAGGATTAAAGAATGTGTTATATTTTATGTAGTTATATCATGAAAGTCCTAGAGATAAGCAAGTTTGATTTGTTTTGCATCATAAATAAACATTAGAAATTATAGTTTGTTATAAAACTCTCTAGGTTTAGTTGTCTTTTCCTCCCAGATACACTTTGTGATAAATTTCATTCATGACTAGGGTATGCCATAATATAAAATTTCTGAAACACTGATAAACAAGAAAGTTCCATAACCAGAAGAGGATCAGACTCCACTGGGCATGAACACAGTGAACTCTAGAAAAGCAGGGGCAAAGGGGGCTGAAGCCTAAGACTTAATGAAATTGGTAAAACAGGCATGTATTTGCAAGCACAGACTAGGTGTTTACCACAAACTACTGCTTCTCTTCCATAAATAATGGACAGAACACATTATGTATTGTTGATAAGTAAAAAAGTACAGTATGATTGCTATTCTATGAAGGAATAAAAAGACTGAAAAGTCCACAGAATAAGCCTCTGGTATCTAAGAAATCCATGCTGTTTTTCGAGTGACAATACCAGAGTGAGTTAATCTTCGTTCACCTGAGAATGACTACCCAACAAATTCCTTGAGGTTGTGGGGATCCCTAAGGGTTGTCTGTACTATGACAAGACTTACTGGGGAACCTTTTAGGGGGAGAGAATTCCTCAGTTATCCAGGGGAAATGGATGAAGAGTTCACTCATCAGGGAAGTGGAAAACCTGCAGAGGGACCTTACCACGGGCGGAGTGGTAACAGGCAGCCTCCAGGGCAGCTTTTGGCTGGAGGCTCTATGGTCCCAGCAGGTAAATGACAACATCTCTTGGTGAAATACACAGGTGGGGGATACAAAGCTGCTGGGTTTGTTTGGCCTTGAAAACAGCTTCATCATATGAGTTTTCAACAAGTAGTACATTGCCTGCCTGTATCTCGGTTTCCATAAATTAAACTGGCAGGGAATGTTTTCTATTTCTTGGTGTCATTATGGAAATAAAATGCAAATACAGTGAGCATCACCATCTGTATGCAGTATGTGTTTTAATAAATCCTAGTTACCTCAATATGTATTTATTTTCTTAATTATCTCTTTTTGTATATTCACTAGATTATTTATACTCACCATCCTTAATTTTGAATTTATTATATATCCATAAGTTGTGTTGACAAATGAAGTTAAATTATTCATAACCCTATTTTACTTAATTCTATGTTATTTCTAACTTAGCACTCTACCACTAAGCTCTAACCTCAGTTCTTGTTATTTCTATAATATTGTTGATAAACCTGATGCTTTTTTTTACTAATCCCATGTTATCACTTAATGTTTTATATTTCATTAATGGTAGCAAAAATATTGTTTTAGTTATTTTCTATTAATATCTTTTGGGAACATATTAAAGAATTTTGTTACTTTTAAAAATCAATTTTTAATTTCTATGAAAAACTTAATATTATCAAAATAGAAGGCTTCTGGAATGAAAACCCACTTTATTAATATTTATACTAACTTTATCCTATTGACAGGAATTTCTTGCAATTTGAGCTAGTCTGTAAGTTTTAGTAGAAAATCTCAAAAGTTACTCATTCAAATAAAAGTGGTAGTGGAGAGAGGCAAACTTTCAAAGGAATGGCAATTCATGCTATGGGAAGGCAAAAAAATGGTTAAATTTCCCCCTTGCGCAATCCCTGCAGAGGGATGTGAAGACCAACTTTGCTGGAGCCCACTGCTGTCAGCAGGTGGCCGCTGCTGCCTGGACACAAGGGAGTAGCTAAGTTTTCTTGGTTATTTCTGTTCTCTCTTTGCTTCCTCTGGCATTGTGTATGCCAGCTGTAAGTCTTGCCTCATTTATTTATTCACAGAATATCTCACCTGTAACTGCTGTAAAGCTATTTTCTCAGGAATCTTAAATTGAGTAACAGTACTGTGCAATGACAGGAAGCCTGGACTGTGGGTTCTTCAAGAAATTCACTACATGATGAGATAGATGCCAGAGACAGAGAGAGCCACAAGAACCTCAGGTGTGGCAGTGCTTGGATGTGCCCCAGACAGGGGTGGGACTTAATAAATGAATATAGAAGAGAGTGAATCCAATGCCTGGCAAGTCCACATAGTGACTGATAGGCCAAAGGAAGACTTGCTGTCCTTTCTGAGTAAGCACTGACCAGCTAGCCAGTGCATACAGGAACAAAGAGTGGAATAGAAGGACATAGCTTTGGGCATCTGGCACTGCCATCTGCTCCTGAAGACTTTGAATATCCATCCATCTACCAACTTGCGTATGAAGGAGACTAAAATGGAAAGCCACCTATGTTGTTCAAGTACAGTGCAGAGAACAAAATCATGCCATTTCCTGATCAGAGATAAACTGCCTAGCAGTCTACAGCCTTCCCATAGTGGGTTCTCAGTAGAGAAGGACAACAGCAGAGCTGTTTGCTATAAGGAGCACAAGGCAAACTGCAGGTATTTGATAAAAGTCCTGTGCGCCCCACTGCAACAAAAGTGACACAAGGGCAATGAGCATAAGCCACCTGGGCTACAAGGCCACAATGTCTGTCTGCCTACTGTTACTGTAATTAGGTACCAGAAGCATTGTTCAGTGCAGTGGGAAGGGTTGTCCCGCCTGCAGCTTGTATGCTGAGTCCAAGCAGTGTGGCTGCTGAGGGCTTCCTTGAGGCTGCATGACCTCGCAGCAGACAGCAGGAACAGGGGTGTGTGCCAGGGATAGACTGCTTCAAGACCAGCCCGAGACTGAGAGCACCCACTTCCTGAGCATGCCCGAAAGGAGCCTGCACACTCTGGCTGGCTGCAGCTTCTCCTGAGGCTTCTGACAGGGCCCTCAGGGGAAAGCAAGATGCCAAGCAATCACAGCACTGACAGAAACCCTCCTCCCCCAAAGGCTGGGGACCAATAGACTGAGCAAAGGTGCTCAGCTGCACATCAAGTCCAGGAAGAGAAGGAAGGAGTGGGTGTGGAGGAGGTGGTAGTGTGTTATGAGTGCCCAGAAACCCTCTCCTACAATCCGTGGCCTCCGCCCCTCCATCTGAGCATCTCCCACAGGAAAGCAAACCTTCCTGGGCCAGAAACCCTTGTGGGAGTTCTTGTCATAGCACTGAAACTGCACACTAGGGTGGGAAAACCCAGCTTCCAGAGTGGGCAAATAGGAAGGACTAAGAGAACAAAGAATGCAAAGATAGAGTGGAGGTTATCAAGGCACTGGTCTCATTTTAGAGAACTCTGAAGGGTGCAAGCCACACGTGGACGACTCTTGCCTGCCTGCTGGGATCAGCCACGCACCTACTCCTCCCATGCAGAGAAAGGGAAGCATCAGGACAAGGAAGAAGAGCAATGGACATGCTCAGGCTCTGGGCTCCCTGGTCACCACACATAGGTCAAGGACAGACGAGTCACGCAGAGACTGTGTCTAAAGCCTGGGCATGACAGGATCATGATGCACCTCTTTGCAGCTTTGGTTCTCAACTTCCCTGGACTCACTGTCCCTAGAGGGTAAGCAGGGACATTGGGCCAGAGGAGAGCACCTGCCATCCCTGGTTTCCTCCTGGGAGGCATCGCAGTCGTAGCTCTTGTAGCTGTGAAATGTGACAACAGGTAGCTTAGCCCAGCAAACAGAAGATGGACAAGCAGATCCAAGATCAATGTTCTCTCTTTTTAACTGTTCTTAAGTATCTGTTCAATGCTTGTTTATGGTGCTCTGCCATGGTCTCCAGACTCGTGAGCAGGGCAATGGTCTCTGGACATTGTAAGGTGTACAGCTGGATGCACAAAGCCACCTGAAGTCAAGCATGTTGGGAGAAATGGCAGTGAAGAAACGAAGCAGGGTTAGGAGGAAACACAATTAAGGATGTCGCAGAGGAGGTACCAGAAGTGCACCAGGCAAACAACTGTCCTGACACAGTGATGCTTCAGAGTTGCAGAAGTGAGATGCAGGATGCCTCCAGTGCCTCTTGGCAGAGGGAACAGGAAAGGCAAAGCAGGGACACACCAGCGGGCATGAGGTCTTAGGAGTGAGAGGCGTGGCCTGTGACAAGCCAGCTGAGAGGGCACCAGCAGCTACAAGATGACCACTGAAGCCATGACCCTCACCTACAAGGGGATAGATGCAAATACTGAAGACAAGCAAAGGTGGATATATTGGGGAACAAAAATGAAGTGAAAATCCAGAGCCTTGGGCTGGGTCTGGGAGGATTTACAGCAGATGGGAGCAGTGGAACTTTCCAGGAGGAGAGACTTCAGCAATCCTAGAGAGGCGCCGGTCAACACTGGGGATGAGCTGGGCACACTGGCATTCACACATAGCTCCATATTCTGGGAGGCTGAGGTGGGAGGGTTACACGTTCAAGCCCACACAAGGAACTTAGCAACTCAGACAGACACTGTCTGGAAAGAAAGAAAAGGCTGGTGATGCAGTTCCGCCCATGTGAAAGGCCCGGCTTCAGTGCAGTCCAGAGAAGAGGAGGAGGATCACAAGAAGCCTATTATGTAGGTCAGCTTGGATACTGTTACTGTGGTAGCTTGCCAGCCACTGTACCGGAGGAAGCAGCCCTGACAGCAGCTGGGGATGCACAGGTCTTAAAAGATGAACTAAACCTAACTTCCACATCTTCTATGAAAATAGTCTCAAAATTAGAATGAATTTGAATGTAAAACATAAAACTTTCAGAGAAAAACATAGGAGAATACCTTTGGGACTAGGATAAGCAAGGAGTTCATAGATTTGAGTGAAATAATGACAGACTGCTAGGGTTTGTGTGTAGTTGTCCCCCTGAAGCTTTGTTCAGTCCTTGGGGTGTGGTTCTAGGGCTTGTGATAAATTCATGATCCAAGGCTGGGTTGTGGTCTGAGTTCTGCTGGGACTGTGGGTGTGAGTGCTGCACCCACCTGGGCAGGGGGCCTGAAGGCCATGTAAGAAAAGGAGAGAGGCTTGCTTCTGCTGCTGCTGCCACTGCTCCTCCCTGTTGCTTTGCTTTCTGTTGTTTTCTGCCACCATGAACTGAACCACCGCCCTCTGTATGTGGCACTCCACCTTGGACTTGGCTGAGTATGGGCTGAAATGTCCACACACTGTGAGCTAAATAAACCTTCCCTTCAGTCCAGTATTTTGTCCCAACAAGGAGAGAAAAGTAACCAAGACAGAATTTGTTACCAAGAAGTGGGATTGTTGCTGTGACTAAACCTGACCATGTGGATCATGAGCCTTTGGGAATGGCTTATGGGAAGAGACAGTAGGTGTTTAGAGATGTTGCCTGCAAGAGAAGCGCTGGAACAGCTTTGTCTGTTCTGTAGGGAGATTCTGGTCAGAGCTCACAAGACCAGAAGACCTATAGAAATCTTGCTTGTAAAGACCAGGCTAGGGAGGTTTCTGCTGGGATGAAGGACTGTATTGGTTGTTGAATTCCAAACAATGTGTGCTATGGTTTGACAGAAAGTTTTTCTAACTTTTGTTCATGTCCAGAGACTTTACCCGAGTCTGAGATTAAGTACAACAGACTGGTTAATCTGTACAGAGAAATTTCAAGGCAGTCAAATGTTGAAGCAATAGCATGGCTATTGTTGGAGGCTTTCAGTCAGGTTTATGTTGATAATCAAGAGCAAAGAGTTGGCAGGATGATTTAAAATGTTGTGAGTCTGGACAGAAAGGAAGCTCCAATAGAGTTGTGGACAGCAAAGATAGAGCATGGAAGATCTCCACTTCCAGAAAGGAACAAGAGAATTAGAGGGATGGCCTGAGAGCATTGCAGGAGGCACAGGTCTCCACCTTTGCAGCCTCAGACCTGCAAGTGTGAGGGACTTCACTTTTAGGAGAAAGCCACAGGGCTCCACATTCCAGAACAGCAGCAACAGCCACTCCAAGTTCCAGAATGGTGCCAGCATAGAGAAATTGTTCCTTGGCATCAAGTTCAAAGAGCTCAGTGATCCAGGCACTTGACCCCTATGGCCAACAGAGAAGAAAGCCTGGCAACTGCTCCTGCTGGCAGCAGTGCTTGGCACCATCCCCATGGCATTGGTTTTAGGTGCATGCAGAATGGAGTTCTGAGGTTAGCAAGGCTTCCACCCCAATTTCAAAAGGCCTAGGAAGCCAGGCAGTGTGCCCAAGTGGGCAGTGTGTGAAGCTGTGAGTGAGAAGCCTAACAAGCTCTTCATATGTTTTTAATTTATCTACTGTCGTAAAAGAAGTAGGGGGTCTGCCCAATAGCTCAGTTGTTTAAGTGACTTCTTAAACAAAGTAATCAGAATGCTGTGGTTTGATCCCAAGATCCTCAAGCCATACCAGATCTGCCCTGAAGGCATCCTGAGCCAGCAAAAAAAAAAAAAAAAAAAAAAAAAAAAAAAAAAAAAAAAAAAAAAAAAAAAAAAAAAAAAAAAAAAAAAAAAAAAAAAAAAAAAAAAAAAAAAAAAAAAAAAAAAAAAAAAAAAAAAAAAAAAAAAAAAAAAAAAAAAAATCATAAAAGAAATAGGATCTTAGGTAATTATAAGCAGACCTTAAGACTTAAAACTTTAAGTTCTTATAGATTTGTTAATATACAGAATTATACTTGTAGATAATATTATATTGGACCAAAATCTATTGATAGTGGAGTCATGTTTTTATATACTAAAATTTTTATAAAATTTTTGATCGTATTAATCAGTTTTACATGTCATGGTAGTTTTTATTGTAAATATACAGCTTTCTTTCTCATTTCCTCTTGGTAGGTATTCAGGTTCCAATATGGGCTTTGTGAATGCACAGTGGGAGCAGCTCCATAAAGAATATAAATTTGGAATTCACACATTTCCAAATTACAGAATACTACTTAGAAATGATTCTACTGATGATCTTTCCCAGCAATACTTGAGAGTCCCCTCAAGACTGATGCTGTAGACCATTTAATTAGTGCTAATTGGATGGGTTCATGTGTGATTTTCTCATATATGATTTTTTCTGTTATACTTCATGTACAGAGAAGGAATTTGATGGCCATTCATATTTCCTTTTTCCTCAATTATCTGTTAAGCCCAACTTTTTTTTTAGTTTTTATGCATCATTTTTAAAATGGAACATGCTGACTTTTTCTTTTTGGTACTGGGAATCAAACTCAGGACCTTGTGCTTGCCATACAGTTGCTTGTGGCATGGAGCTATATCTCCAGCCCCATACTGATTTTGTCCAAAATTTTTATGTTAAATAATAATAATATGTGGTTTGTACACTTCCTAAACATGATTCACAAATCCCTGTATTATTTTATATATGGACAGTTAAGTCATATGTAAATAAGGAGAAATTTACAACTAATTTTCTTCTTTTATTTCACTATCTATGGCACATAATTCTGTGATGAATGGGAGTAATTTTAACAGCACCCTTGCTGTATTTCTTAATTTAATAATATACAACCAAAGTTTTGCCATTGTGAGTGATGGTCTCGTTTTGTAAAGTAGGCATTATCATTAAATTTTCCTAACTTATTAGCTACCTTTTATTAAATAATAGTTACCCTGTATTAATTTGATAACAATTTTTATGACCAGTGAATGTTAGATTTATATTTGTTGATGCATTATTACTTTAGGAAACTTCTTAAAATAAAATTTATATAAGACCTTAAGTGGTAAGAAGCATAAGATCCTCTTACATTACCTAAGATTTTTTACATTTGTTCTAGCTAAGAATGTGATTTGGAGGAAACAGGGAGTTTATAAATGTCACCTCTGAGCTTTGTTGGCTCGTCTTCTTTGGTTGTAAAATAGAAGGTTTGATTATACTTTGGATTTTTAATTTTACTAGATTTTCTGGGTTTTTCATATATTTTACTAAATGTCTATTAATTCTATTTAATGATCATACTCAAATAGTTTTGCTTTTTTATTATTAAAGGACAATAGAGCCATTAACTCTTTCTTAACATTCCTTGTTTATTTCTGACAGTCATTATTCTGTGTTCTTATGTGTAGAATTTTGGTCTGTGAATATTTGTAAATCCTCTGTAGGCTTTTGCCCTTGCCTTGTTTAATAATCTGAAAGTATTTTCTTAGTTCTTCGACTTACTTATTTGAAAAATAACTTTTTATAAAATAGATATAACTGCCTGAAGTTTATTATCATTGCTTTAGATTAAAGATCTTTGTCCTTTTCTGTCCTATTTTTGTTTTCTGACATTGTCGGCAAGTATTTAAGTGTGGCAGTTTTAATAAGAGCTACGTGTATCTACAGTTCCACAGGGAGTACCAACCTTAGGTACTCATTCACTGTCTTAAAGGAGTCTACATTTTGTTCTTCCATCCTTTGCTTTCAGCTGCTTTTCATTACTGGTATAAAGAGATTTTAGTCCTTCTTACGTCCTACCCTTATTTTCCTCTCAGAATTCCCCACCTTGCTTTTGGTATATCTAAGTAGCAGCACTTTTGTGATTATGTTTTCCCCAGTAGTTAATTTGGATGCGGTTTGTCTGCACCAGCCTGCATGCTTCTCACGGGATTTGTTCCAGCTTTAGCGCATGAAAACTAAGCAGTGGGAGGCTGCCCTGCTCTCACCTCGCCTAGGATTCTTGTGGTCACAGGCTGAGGAGCTGCATGGGCGGGCTTTTCTGCTCTTAATGTGCTGAAGGATGAACCTGAGAAGCAAGATCTGAGCTCTATCCCTTGCCATTTACATTTTATTTATTTTTATACCTTTTTAATTTTATTTTTCATTTTATTGAAGTACAAATATCAGACAGTTTCAAGACACCTTAACAAGACATATTCGATAAATTAATACATTGCAAACTGTTTTCATAATGTCTTGGCATCGTACAAGGTGCATACATGATATTATATTTACAGATACTATTTTAGCAGATGTCTCCTATCAGTAAATTAAGAGTGTAGCTGCTTACTTATTTTTTATACGTGAATTATATCAAAAATTCAATAATTATTTCCTAGTGGATGACCATAGTGCTAGAAGCCGACATAATATCCTGTCCAACCACCATTAGTGCAGATCTTGCCTCTCATAGGATTATGTAGAAGCACAGCGTTCTCTTTCCCAACTGTACTGTCTATACACACACATCCTGATTTTTTCTTTCTACAACCCTTCCTTTGTCTACACCTGTCAAAAGTGGGCACTCCATTGACATTCAACAAACTTAGGTGCTTGAACTCGACACCACAATCCAACACAGTCGAGCATTCCACAACAATAGTGAGTTATTCAAAGAAGTTGTTGACATTGGCCGTGACTCATCCACATGGATGACACAGACAAAGGATCTACAGAATAATGTACAGGACTACAAGATAAACCCTAAGAGGACTTCATTGACCACATAAGAAATATAAAGTACATGTGTTGGTATATAAGTCTTGCTCTATCTAGGTCTTAACCATCCAGCAGAAAAGTATAAAAATGAAGTATACATCGTGGGGCCATAATATTAAGCTGAGCCATTTGCATTTTAAAAAATTGAGTTTAGGTATGCTTAAGCTGCCAGGCTGACCTCAGGACAGAGGTCCCCTTGCCTCGGCCTGCTGAGGAGCTGGCATCACAGGGATGTGCCAGCATACCAGGTTTAAAAGTAGAATATTTTAAACTTTTCCTTTTAAAAACCTAATTTCCAAGGCTTGCTTTATGCAGTTCAGTATTTGAGTCTCAAAATTAAATGATTTGGGGCTGGGGAGATGGCTCAGTGGAATAAGTGCTTGCTGGGCAAGTGAAGGGGCCTGAGTTCAATCCCCAGTTCTGCCAAAAAGTAAAAATAAAAATAAATTGCTACATTTCTAATCTCCAAGCATTCTATTTTGATAAGATATAAATTAGATCTGCTTTCAAGTAAATCTACATTTGTAAGAATTACTCTTAGATTGCTTCTTTATTCGACTCAATAATCTCTTGTGTCATGCTATGTACCACTCGGAATTAAAATTTGGCTTTATCTCTCCATTAGCTGCATTTTATGTTTGCAGTAGTTTTGAACTGTTTGAAGAAAAATGTCCATGTTGAAAGCACACAAAGCTCATGCACACGGTGTGCAAAGCAAACACGCAAAGCAGCCAGCACTGCCCGTGTCCATGGGAGACCCTACTGGTACCCCATGAATGCTCCCCCTACCCCCCTTAAGAAGCAGAAGCTGCACTCTCAGCACAGTAGGCTGATTTCAGCTAATGTTCACTGTTTATGAGCGAAATCCCTTGGTGGATATTCCTGCAGACAGGGCCTTTCTACTACATATGCTATCAGTGCAGGTCATTCTGTCTCTTGTAAGCAGCTTTCATTCTTCTCTTTTCTGTTTTTTCTTTTTCTTCTTTTTTTGTTTTATGTTTGAGACAAGGTCTTGCTATATAGTACAGGCTGGCCTGGAACTCTCAAGGATCTTCCTGCCTCAGCCTCTGGAGTGCTGGGATTACAGTTATGCACACCATACCTGCCATTCAGTTCTGAGCTTTCCTATGTGTAGTTTGGATATACCACTAGTGACATCACTGTAAACAGGTGAAATGGTGTAAATTGGGGATACAAGCGCTACTATTAGAGAGAGCTCTGATGTGTCTTCTTGTGCTCCAATTTGGTATGACTTTGACTCAGTGCAACTACACGCATATACAAAAAATACATGTAAAATGTATAGAAGCCAAATGTCCAGCAGAGAGCACTGGCTCTAGCTCTATGTCCTCAGCAATAGCTTTGTCACAGCCTTTTCTGACAAATATATGCAGCGTTATTTCATTACTGTTCTAATTTGTATTTGTGGGGTGACTGGTGACACCATCTCCTCTGCCTACGTTTCGTAGTCACCACGATAGATGTTCCATTTGCTGGAATGCCTGTTTTAAGCCTCTCAGCCAACTGCTCTTACATTTCTGTCTTTTGCTCATTGGTTTCTATGTTCTTCTATGTTCTACAGGCAGTGTCCCTGCTACTGTTAAAATATTTCCTTCCACACTGTTGTTTCTGTTTTTTTTTTTAATTGGATAGAGAGTATCACTGCACAGCTCACACTCATAGTCTATATTTGATCTATACTTTAATATATACTTTATCCTTCTGTGTCAGCCTCCCCAGTGCTGGCATTAAAGGCATGTACCTCCACACCTAGAATTGGGGCCAGCACTGCCCCTCTGGGGTTCCAGGGAGGTAGCAGGGATTGAACTCAGGACCTTGTGCTTGTCAGGCAGGCACTTAGACCATTGAACTATCTCACCAGCCTCACATTGTTGTTTCTTTATCCTCTTAGTCACTATCTAATAGAACATAAAATACTTTATACCTCTGAAATATACATTCAAATTGAGGAAATAGGCACGTAAGTAGATAAAGATTTGATAGATAGACAGATAATAGTATTGTGGTTCATATGCAAAATAAAGCAAATGAAAGTTGTGTTGTTGAAGGGCTGGCCAGATAGCTCAGTGGACTAAAGCACCTGCTTAGGCAGACACAGGGACTGAGGTTTGAATCTGGAGTGCCATGCCAGCCTTACTCACGGGGTGTGCTGAGATGTGATTGAGACTGGGTGTTATGGTGCTGGCCTATAATCCTAGTGCTTGGGAGGATGAAAACAGGAGGAACACTACCAGTCCAATCTGTGCAGTGAGACCCTGTAGACCCTGTACTAAATACATTTTTAAAAGATGTAATGTTGAGATACTGACAGATAAATTTTAATGTATACTTGAGACAAAGTAAAATATTCAGGGATATGCCAGAAAAAGTAGGAGAGGACACAGAGAAGGGGCAGATAAAGCAGGAGCCAGGCAGACTATAGAGCCACAGTGCTTTGACTTAGATTTGTGTTTTTTTCTTTCCCTGTGACCTTGAACAAGTCATGTAAGCTTCTCCAGCTCAATTTTTCTGCCTTGTAACAGGGTCAAAACTGAAAGTAAATCTGAGTACATAGTAAATGATCAAAAATATGTCTTTGGAAACAAGGCACATGTAGAGAAATCATAGTGTGAATAATTAGAATAACTGAACTGAATACTGATTATATCCCAAAAGTCTTCGTGAAGTCCTCTTTAATGTCTTATTTCATTCTCACAGTGACATTGCAAGGATGCACAATCACCTTAGAAAAGATCCATCAGCTTTATTAAAGACCTGTGCAGATAGAAGCATCACAAACAGTGCTATTTGTGAAAGGCCATCTGAGGTCAGAACTCCAGAGCCAGAAGAAGGATCTGGACAAGCTCTGAGCTGAGCTTCAGGGCACTCTGGAGAAGAACAAGGGATCAAGAGGAAGCTTGGGAAAATCGAGTCGCACAATAGCTTCCAAGGTGGTCAGGATGTGGAGAAGCTGGGGAGAGGCGTGGGGGCTGGGGAAGCTTCTCAGCTGCTAGCGCCTGACTTTCCCTAGAGATGGCTCTGGGCTCCTGTCAAATAGCTTGGTAGTTACAGGTATTGTACATGGTGGTCTGCATTTCCTGTGCTGCCCATCGGTGCTCGCACACACAGTGGAGCCAGGGCCTTATAAGTACAGTTTGAAAACCAAACCAGGGCTGTCTACAATTAGCCCCTTCTCTTTCCTGCTGGAGGTCTGCTGACATGGTCCCTGGGAAAGGCCCTACTTTCTGGCTTTCTTAGTGTTGTCTTCTTGCTACGGTGACTTGGCAGAGGAAAGAACTCTTCCTGGAAGGACAGCAAGCCTATGGCTTTAGGCCGACCCATGGACATTGGGAGAGGGGATGCAACACAAGCCTTGCAGTCAGGGTCCCTGCACTATATACAGATGAGACATAAGGGTCTCAACAGCCTCATGAGAGGAACAGAAAGTATAGAGATTTCTTCATTCAGCATGTTGTCTGTAAATTGTGCTTGCGCTTAGATCAGAATGTGTTTATGAGTACAGATGGAGAACTGAACTCTGGTGACACTGGGGAGGGCCAAACAGAAAAGCAGTTGTCTCACATTCCCTAGCCTTGTCCCACTAAAATTGATTTCCAAGGGGTCCAGAGAAAGGATTGAAAGTGATGAGCAAGTTAAGAATTATTAGAAGAATAAAGGAAACACCAAAAGCATGGCATGATCTTGCTCGTAATGAGAGTAATGACAGCACCTTGGACACAGGGCCAACCACTCACGAGGCCCGTGGTGTCACTGCATGTGACCTCACCTAACTTGTAAAGCACTGGGAGACATTGCGGCAACACTTAGGTCATGATGCTTGGCTGAGGTCAGGGAGTGACGGAATGAACTTCTCCCCAGTCTTCTCTGCCTCCTTGCTCTTAATCATGCAGTCATCCTGCCCCATGCACAGGAAGAGGAGGGCACAACAGAGTGGAGGGCGTGGTACCAGCCCGAGGGGTGGCTATTGGGATAAGCTGGACAGAGGACTGCCCCCTGCTGACCAGATCAGCAGCTCTCCTAAGGGGTGAGGCTGAGTCCAGGACTCACACCTTGGAACGGCTGTGTAAGTGGAGAAGCAGTGACAGCAGCACATGGATGGACATGGGAAGCTCGTGGCCCGTGCTACAGCGGAGAGCTCTTGAGCACAGATTGAGAATTACACTACGCGCAAGGGTCACTCGGTGACTTTGGTGTTCCCACCCGTTGCCTGTGCTCTCCTCAAAACTGTTCACATATACTTTTTATCACAGTCTAGCTCATTGCTATTTCATCTGGAAAATATCACGGTGTATTCCTATTGTTAGAATTTCAATGATATGAAAGGAAAAAACTTTACATTTATTATGTACAATGTTTTAAAGTGATATTTATATTCAATCGATGACTAGATGAACTGTATAAAATTAGTCATGCTAAACTTAATTTTGCTTTTATCAATAGTCAATACTACAGATATATTGTCATGTTTTTCTACTCTAACACAACGGTAAGTAGCCGACATAGTCTCTATTCCCATAGTGAGTGAGATCAGCGTAACATTTAGCTCACATAATAAAGACTCTCTAAGTTGTCATCTCATTTTAGCAAAGAACAAGTTGTGGCAATGAACAGCGTGGCCATGAGCAGTGCCTAACCGGGTGCTCTCACCCACAATCTGGACACCAGCACAGGTGGGCTTGCAATGGGTGTCAGGGGCTTCCTGCAGCAGAACTCTGAACCCAGCTGCCTGGGCCTGAAGTCACTCAGCTAGCCCAGTGACGTGGCTCTATCAAGTTTCCTCAGAGTAATCCTCACTAACTTAGATCTAGTTTGTTGCACTGCATTTTGAGATCAGTTGCTTGAGATTACTGTTCAAAATATATGAAAATAACATCTAAGTATATCATGTGGGACATATTTATATTTAGCACATGCCTTCACATGCTAAATATATGTTCACCTTTATTTCTTATTTTTTAATAAAAAATCAATTAGGCTAATGAAGTTCATGTTTATTCCTCTATTTTCAATATTATATGAACAGCTTCACGCTTACTGAGGGTTTGTGTTATACTAAATGAGGCAAAAACTAAATGAAGCCTTTCAACAAAACTTAATAGAATTTGAGGCTCTGTTCACGGGCTTGCCCGACTGCCGCGGTGCCTGGCAGGTGTCCGCGCCATCGTCCTGCACGGCTAGACGCTTCCTGGCTCTGCCTCTGCGCTGCTGCCTCTTCATCGCAGGTCCCTGAGGGTCACCCAGCTGCAGGGTTTTCTGGCTCAATTCTGAGGAGAGACTATTCTAAGCAATGAAACTGAAAGAAGGCAGTATCTTCAGTTATCCTACAACGTGGCGCACAGACATAATCAATTTTCCTTACATTTTAACAGAAACCTTAGTGAAGCACGGCTCATAATTTTGATGCCCGCAAATCTAGACCTAAGGTCATTGACTTCTCAATGCATCAAACACGCAACCTAGGTTTGGCGACCAGCGGGGAAACAGAGCCGGCGCAGGGCCATCAGCTCACTCAGGCGTCTCCGCAGACGCAAAGTCCTACGGCAGCGCTTCTCCAACACCAGTGAGCCTCAGAACACGGTTATGAAACACGGCCTTAACTGTGAAGTCAACGGAGCGCTTCCGTGGCTCAGCAGCCAGCGCCTCCTGTCTGGAGGACGCCTGGGTCCTCCCGCGGCCACCCCCCATGCACGCTGCAGGAGCCTGCTGCAAGATGTTCTTTGGTGTCACGTGGCCTACATTTGTGATAAATAGTCACACTTCTTCATTTGTTGGGGAGTTACTAAGCGTCCCCTTTGTGACGTTACAGCTGTAACTAGCAACACCAACGGGAGCAGTGACATCCGGCCACTGTTCCGTGTGAGGCGGGCCTCAAGGAAGAGGTCACTTGCTTTAGTCATTTTCCCCAGGACACGCCCCACGTGGACTTTTGGACTGTTCTGCCCAGTGCTGCCTATTCCACACCCAGGCCTGAGAATCCTCCTCCCAAGCTGGGATCGGGGCTGCCTTGCGACCACCCGGGCTGTGAATGGAAGCGACAGCTCCCTGACAAAGGAAGGAGCCCCTGTCCGCTGGGACAGGTGGGGCCTTTGCCTTTTCCTCATATTTAAAATGAAAACAGTAAGACTTATATTCCTCCTCTCATTTAAGTTTTCAAATATCTTTCACTGCATATCAGCCAATAGAGATGATATATTTCAAAAATAAAAAAAAATAATTTTTAGATGGTTACTTACTACCACAATGTATTGTACAATTTTATTCTCCTTAGGTCTGCAATTTTTCTTGGTTATTTTTAAATTTTACCTTAACTCTTCTAGCATTTCCTTTGACAACTTAGTTTTTCATCCTGAAAGATGACATCCACAAATTTTTGCATTGAAAAATGCACATTATATTACTCCAACTTTCACCATATAGTTAATTAAAACTACATCAACTATTGTCGGTCCACAAAATAAATTAGCTACAAATCCTAATAAAATATGTGCTTCATAGCAGTGACTCTCAGTCCAAGTAACATCCTTTCAGATCTCTTGCTAGGGTGGAAGGTCACCGAATTCCATTTAGAAAATGAACATGTGGGGGAATACCAATTTATTATGCTGAGTTAATAAAATTTTCCAGAACAGCACATTGCAGGCTAAAGTTTTTATATAATATTCTGAGAACAAATACAAATGAGCTCAAGCTTATATTCATAGGTCTTAGTAATATGTAGACAAATAGTGAACTGAATAAATAAAAGAGGTGCCTCGTGTTTTCTGAATAATGTGAGAATCATATTCACAACATAGTCCTAAAAATGTTTCAGGCAAGAAAGAATGAGTATTTGAGTGACAATTAAGCTACTTTGGATAACTCTCTTGTGACTGAAGCGTGCTACAACATGGAACATCAAAGCAGTCAAAAACTGAAAGAAATCACTGTGCTATCTCTTAGAGCTGCTTAGCAAATAGAGAAAGTTACACAGGTATGATGGAACAGAGAGGCTCAGATGCCAAGAGGACGCATGAATGCCACGGGGAAGCTGATATTTTCTAGTTTAGTAAGAACTGGTATTACTACTTGAATAAACCAGATAAAGAGCCCTCTGAGCCACAGTTAAGCAAAGGAAGTTTGTACAAAAAACTGACTTTCTTTTGAGAAGGGCTCTGTTGTGGTTTATATCTAGTTGTCCCCCGAAAGCCCCAATGGGGTGGCTTCTATAGTTTGTGATTAATTCATCCTCCAATGAGGGAATTATGGGTGTGATTGTCACCCATGTCCTGGGATGGGTAATCTGCATACAATTTAAGGAAGGGAGAGGTTTGCTAGCAGCTGAAGCTGCTGCTCCTCCCATGCACTTTGCCGTTTTCTGCGGCTGTGAGCTGCTGCCTCTGTCATGTGCCGTTCTGTCCTGGAACCAGCTGAGTATGGACCAAAACCTCCACTAACTGTGAGCTAAATAAACCTTCTTTCCTTAACTTTGGGTGTCAGGTATTTTGTTCCACCAATGAGAGAAAAATCACCAAGACAAGGTCCTTTCTCTTTTCTATCCCTAAACCTAAGCCATAAAATAAACTTCTTGTGGAATAGTCACATGGTAGGAAAGGAAGCACTACACTTGTTAGCATTTGATTTGGGGAAGCAGTTCTCTCATGAGAGGCCTTTGTGATGAAATAAGTGCACTTGCTCAGTAGCAAAAGACTCCTGAGTTCTCAGAATTCTTCAGGGATGAGCCATGTGGCAGTGGAAAATGCACTCGGGCTGGACCAGCAGTCTGCTGGCCTAGATCTGAACTCTTCAGATAATCAGATCAGAGGAAGTACAGCCAGCAAAAGGTGGCGTATTCCTCCACACTTAAGGAACAGAGAAGCTACTAAAGGCTAGTATGACAAGGACAGCTCAGGGTGAAGTTCTAGTGAAGATGAGGATGCACACAGCAGTTTTAGATCTCATAATGATTCAAGAGGGAACTCGTGTTTCTTCAGTGATTGTGGGAGTAGATCAAGGGGAAGATTTGATGACTGTGGATGGGGTAACTACGATGACTTTGGCAGCCATGGAGACAGGAGTGGCTTTGGCAAATTTGAACATGGTGGAAATAGTCACTGGTGTGACAAATTGGATGAAGATGCCTGGTCAAAATCACTCCCACCAGGTGAATGCTTGGAACAAGGACTGTTTTCTGGAGGCAGCACTGGGATTAACTGTGAGAAATGTGATGGATGACATTCCAGTTGAGGCAACAGGCAACAACTGTCCTCCACATAGTGACAATTTCAGTGATGTAGAGATGGGAGAAATTATTAGGGGAAACCTTGCACTTTCTCATTATACTCATCTGACTCCAGTGCAGAAGCACACTGTTCCTATCATCAAAGAGAAAGGAGACTTGATGGCTCATGCCCAGATAGGGTCTGGAAGGGACTGGGGAGATCACTCAGTGGAATAAGTGCTTCCCTGGCAAGTGCAAGGGCCTGAGTTCAACCTTCGGTTCCGGGAAAAAAAAAAAAAAGACAAACAGGGTCTGAAAAAACTGCAGTGTTTCTATTTCTCACCTTGAGTCAGATTTATTCAGATGGTTCAGGCCAGGCTTTGAGGACCATGAAGGAAAATGGATGGTCTGGGCACTACAAACGATACATAATCTCCTTGGTATTGGCACCAACCACAGAGTTGGCAGAACAGATCTATGAGAAAGCCAGAAAATTCTCACACTGGTCTAGAGTCTGTCCTTGTGTTGTTTTATGGTGGTGCTGATATTAGTCAGCAGATTCGAGACTTAGGGTGTGGATGCCACTTGTTGGTGGCTACTCCAGGACGTCTTGTGGATATGATGGAAAGAGGAAAGATTGGACTAGATTCTGCCAGTACTTGGTGTGAGATGCTGGATATGGGGTTTGAACTCAGATGCATAGAATTGTTGAGCAGGATACTATGCCTCCAAAAGGTGTCCATCACACTGTGATGTTTAGTGCCACTTTTCCTAAGGAAATACAGATGCTGGTTCATGGTTTCTTGGATGAATATATTTTTCTGGCTACAGGACGAGTTGACTCTACTTCTGAAAACATCACATAGAAAGTAGTTTGGGTGGAAGAGCTAGATAAATGGTCATTTCTGCTTGATCTTCTGAATGCAACAGACAAGGATTCACTGACCTTAGTGTTGTGGAGACCAAAATGGGTGCAGATTCTCTGGAGGATTTCTCATACCATGCAGGATTTGCCAGAATCAGTATCCACGGACGCCACTCTGAGAGAAGTAGAGAAGCCCTTTCTGCAAGCTTTCGAACACCACTACAAGAGCAGCAGTTGTGGCTGTTCAAAGAGTAGTAGATTCAGCCGAGGGTTTGGTGCCAGAGACTACCAACAAAGTAGTCGGCAGTTCCAGCTGGCAGTTCCAGCTTCAGCAGCAGCCACACAATGAGCATTCCCAGTGGTGGAGGTGGCTATGGTGGCAGCAGAGGATATGGCGGAGGTGGCTACAGAGGCTTGTACAACAGTGATGGATATGGAGGAAGTTACAGCTCCCAGGGGGTTAACAGTGGGGCAACTGAGCCTGCTTTGCAGCAGGCCACCCTGCCAAACAGGCTGATATGGAAACTACATGTAACTTAGCCAGACTATACCTTGTGTAGTTTCCAGAACTCGCAGCACGTTACCAGCTGTGATTCTCCACTAAAATTTTTGTAACAGAGCTCAAGGTCATAAGAAGAAATGAACAGAACAACCAGCAGCCCTGTCCAGAAGATGGTTTGAAGATTTTATTGCTGTAGCTTGGATTAATTCACCTCCCACCTATCATCATCCCAAACTGCATTTATAATTCTGTGACTGAGGATCATTTGTTTGCTAATGTATTGTGCCTTTATTTAGAGAGCTTTTTATTTTGATGTCTTTTTGGCTCAGCAATGCTCAAGATACTAATCGTTTTGACAAAATAAGTTTATTGAACTTGGGCTAAAATAAAAACAAATAAATAATATTTTGCTAATTATTAAATCAGCACTACTGAAAAAAGAATGTCTTTCTACCCAAACTATTCTTCAGGAAAGTCAACTGTGCACATATTATACAGTACCATTTCTTTCTAAAGCATTTAAACATACCATTCTAGAAGAAAATGAATCAATTAAATAATTTTATGTTCTTTAGCACTCAGTCTTAAAATTTTATGGACTGTTTTTCTTTCTCTTTTCTGACTTTTGGTTTTGGTTAGAGGAAGACCCTGGTAAAGAAGAAATAACAAGATAATAAATTCTAAAAACTAACTAAAGGCAAACATCTTGGTCTATCTCAATTTAATCAAAGTGAGAGTTACAAAATGACTCCGCCTCTGTGGATCAAAGGAAAACATCTGACTTCTGGGAAATAAAGATATGTTGGTCAGACTATAAGCCATATATCATCAGATTTAAATTTTCTCATCATTTGGTGAAAAACCTTTTCTTTACATGAAGAAGAACAAAGTTACTATTCTGAATTTCATTGTATCTGTTGCCCAGAGCCAGGGAACCACACTAGTGCAACAATAATTACGGATAGCTCATGTGTTAGTGTGCTACCTGGCTGTGCTCGCTGCTGGTGTTATTCCTGATGTTGCAGCCTCCACACAAGGGACAGGTGTACATCCCATACTGAACTAGGGTCTGCACCCGGCAGGGTCGCAAGTGGGCTGGCCTGACGACTGAACTTGTGGTTCTCCTGGCTCAGCCTTCCAGAAGGCTGACGTTACAGAGTCGTGCTCCCAAGCCAACTGCACTGTGTGCTATTTGGCTTAGGTCACTTGAACATTTATCACTTCTCTACAGAGAAAACTGAAAATTTAATCTTGTAAAACATGCAGTAAAGTGTTGACACGTATAGTCACCCTGCTGCACTGCCACAAGCCAGAGCTTCTCCTTCCTCCTTAACTTGAACTTGGTGCCTGATGCTGGCCCACTTCTGGGAGGAAGCCCCCACTACCACCAGCATGTAAGGAAAGAGCAGGCTGCATGTGGCTGCAGAGGGTTTGGCCTGCAGTTGCTGGCTCCAGGGCAGAAGCTTCATGGCAAGAAGATTGTGCAGAAAAGCTGCTTGGTCGGAGGCAGCTGGGCAGCAGGGAAGGAAGGAACAGGGGGAAGTGGCACAGCACCAGGCCCTCGGGCCCCGGGGGATTCCCCATCTGGCCTCAACTCCTCTCAGCACCTTCAGCCAGGACTACATCAGCACTTCGGTCCTGTGTGAGTGCAGAGCCCCTTTAGCCCCCTGTGCCTGTGCGAGACTCAGGGCCTCGCTTTCCATCTAAACCGTGACTGAGGCAGCGATCAGCTCCACCAACCACGTGTGATCCTTGGTCTCTCGCAG
The DNA here is from genome assembly GCA_004027165.1 of Ctenomys sociabilis. Taxonomy (NCBI): domain Eukaryota; kingdom Metazoa; phylum Chordata; class Mammalia; order Rodentia; family Ctenomyidae; genus Ctenomys; species Ctenomys sociabilis. The sequence goes on from PVKA01018345.1 coordinate 42,601, forward strand.
CCCTGTCCCCTTCTGCCTCTGTGAGACTCAGGTCTGTAGATTACCCATGTAGATCTGCTCGCACTGTGCTTGTCCTGCTGCAGCTGGTGTGTTGCACCTCATGCAGTCCTAATCCCACCTGTGTTGCCCGAAACAGTCCACACAGCATTTTATTTATTTTTTTTTTAGAATCAAAGATAGTTCTTTATTTCTTTTCCTTTTCTTTATTTTCGTTTTATTGAAGTACAAATATCAATGAGACAGTTTTAAGATAACTTGACAAGATGCATTTGATAAATTAATACATTGCAAACTGTTTTCATAATGTTTTGGTATCATAGAAGGTGCATACATGATATTATACTTACAGACATTATTATAGCATATGACTCTTAACAGTAAAGAAAGAGTAGCTGTTTGCATATCTTATTTTTATACCTGAATTACATCAAAGATTCAATGATTAATACTTTGTACCTTGTTATTTTACTATGGTTGTCCATAGTACTAAAAGCTGACATAATATCCTGTCCAACCACCATTAGTGCAAATCTTGCCTGTCAGGATTATGTAGAAGCACAGCTTTATCTATCCCCACTGCACTGTCTATACACACACATCATGATTCTTCCTTTGTATACCCCTTCCTTTGTCTACACCTGTCAGAGATGGGCACTCCGTAGTCATTCAACTAACTTAGGTGCTTGAACTCGACAACACAATCCAACACAGTCCAGCAGTCCACTACAATAGTGAGTTATCCAAAGAAATTGTCAACCACAGCCATTTACAGCTCAGCTTAATATTATGGCCCCGCAGTGTATACTTCATTTTAATACGTTTCTACTGGATGGTTAAGACCTAGATAGACCAAGACTTATATACCAACACATGTACTTTATGTTTCTTATGAGGTCAGTGAAGTCCCCTCAGGGTTTATCTTGTAGTCCTGTACCTTATTCTGTAGATCCTTTGTCTGTGTCATCCATGTGGATGAGTCACAGCCAATGCTTGACCAGTTTGTTCTCTGTGAGAGCCTGAGAGAAAGTTTTCTCTCCATGTGACTCTCCCCAGGCACACTATAGAAATTCGATCTCTTTCCTCTGTGGCTCCATAATCTCTTTGTTCAAAAAATTAGGAGCTTAAATGAGTTTTACCATGTTGCACTGCATGTTCTCCTATGTCCTGAGTCTTTGCTGACCTTGAAAGGCTAGGGCCAAAATGTTGGCTGGCCTTGTGGCTCTTCTATTTCTCCAACTTTGATCTGGGAACTTAGGTTGTTAACCATCCAGAAGAAAAGCTGATTAGTATCCTGCAGCATATGCCATTCACTTTGCCTTATCTGACTCAATTGATTTTAGTTGTTGTTGTACGTTTCCTTTTGTATTTCTGCTTTTCGCTTGTTATACTAGGGAGACTATACAATATTTACACATGTGTGTCTGGTTTATTTCACTTATGAGTATATGTTCAA
>PVKA01018346.1:0-44050 GCA_004027165.1 Ctenomys sociabilis
TCTGTGAGAGCCTGAGAGAAAGTTTTCTCTCCATGTGACTCTCCCCAGGCACACTATAGAACTTCGATCTCTTTCCTCTGTGGCTCCATAATCTCCTTGTTCAGAAAATTTGGAGCTCAACTGAGTTTCATGATGTTGCAGTACAGGTTCTCCTATGTCCTGAGTCTTTGCTGACCTTGAAAGGCTAGGGCCAAAATGTGGGCTGGCCTTGTGGATCTTTTATTTCTCCAACTCTGACTTGTGATCTTAGGTTGTTAACCATCCAGAAGAAAAGCTGATTAGTATCGTGCAGCATATGCCATTCACTTTGCCTTATCTGATTCAATTGTTTTTAGTTGTTGTTGTACATTTTCATTTGTATTTCTTCTTTTTGCTTCTTATACTAGAGAGACTATATGATACTTACACATGTGTGTCTGGTTTATTTCACTTATGATTATATGTTCAAGTGGCATCCACTTCAATATAAATGCTTCAAGCTTATCATTCTTAATAGCTGAGTAATACTCCATTATATAGAAATACCACATCTCTTTCAACCATTCCTCATGTGATGGACATCTTGGTTGTTTCCAAGATTTTGCTATCACACATTGCACTGCTATAAACATAGGTACACATATATCTCTATGATACAATGTTTTCAGTTCCTCTGGGAAAATTTCCAGTAGGGGGATAGCCGGCTTGAATGGGATTTCTACTCCTACTCTTTTGAGGAGTCTCCACACTGACCTTCACAATGGTTGTACCAGTCTACATTCCCACCAGCAGTGGAGAAGTGTTCCCTTTTCCTCACAACCTCTCCAACATTTGTTGTTGGTTGATTTCTTTATGATAGCCATTCTTTTTGGAGTGAGATGGTATCTCAGTGTTGTTTTTATTTGCATTTCACGGATGACTAGCGATGTGGAGCATTTTTCATATATTTATTCGCTTCTTTAATTTCGTCTTCTGAGAAGTGTGTATTCATCTCAGATGCCCATTTCTGAATTGGGTCTTTGAATTTGAGGGCCCTGTTATATCTTAGTTCTGTATATATGCTAGACATCAGTCCTCTGTCTGATTGCTTATTAGTTAGGATTTTTTCAAAATTTGTGGGTTGTCGTTTCACTCTGTTGACAATTTCTTTTGACATGCAAAAGCTCCTCAAGAAGAGTTGATCCCAGTTGCTGATTCTTTCAAGTGCTTCCTGTGTGAATATATGTTTGTTCATGAACTCTTTTCCTACCCCTATGTCTTCAAGAGTTCCTCCTACTTTCTCTTCCAGGAGATTGAGTGTTTCTGTTTTAATCTTTAGATCTTTAATCCATTTTGACTTCAACTTAGTGCATGGTAATAGAGCTGGGTCAAATTTTAGTTTTTTGCATGTAAAAAGCCATGTTTCCCAGCACCATTTGTTAAAGAGGCTATCTTTCTTTCAGTGAGCTTGTTTAGCCCCTCTTTTGAAGATCGATGGCTGAGTGTGATTGTAGATATCTTTGCGTCTTCTAATGTATTCCACTGTTCCTCCATTTTTTGCCAATACCATGTTGATTTTATCACAGTGGCTTTGTAGTATAATTTCAAGTCAGGAATTGTGATGCCTCCTGGCTTGTCTTTATTGGCCAAGATTGCCTTTGCTATTCTAGGTCGTTTGTGGTTCCAAGTAAATTTGGGAATCATTTCTGTATGTCTGGGAGGTATGTTGGTGGCAGTTTGATAGGGATTGCATTAAACCTGTACAGCAATTTTGGGAGCACGTCCATCTTCACAATGTTGGTTCTTGTGATCCAGGAGCATGGAATATCTTTCCATTTTCTGAAATCCTGTATAATCTCATTTCTTAGGATGTTGTAATTTTCCGTGAAAAGATCTTTGACTTCCTTGGTTAAGTGAATCCCAAGGTATTTCATTTTCTGCGGTGCTATTGTAAAAGGTACTGTTTCTATTGTTTCCCTTTCAGTGTGCTTGTGATCTGTGTAGAGGAATGCCATTGACTGTTGAGTATTGATTTTGTATCCCGCTGTGCTACTGAATTTCCCTATCAGTTCTAGTAGTTTCTTGGTGGAATTTTTGGGGTCTTCCAAGTAGAGTATCATATCATCTGCAAATAGTGATAATTTAACTTCTTCTTTACCTATTCTTATTCCCTTTATTTCTTCCTCTTTTCTAATGGCTGTTGCTAAGGATTCCAAATGTATATTGAATAGGAGGGGTGATAGAGGACATCCTTGTCTTGTAACTGTTTTAATAGTAAAAGATTTCAGTTTTTCCCCATTTAGGATTATATGAGCTTTTGGGTTGTCATAGATGGCTCTTATCAAGTTAAGATAGAGTCCATCTATTCCAATTTTCTGTAGGACCTTGAACATGAATGAGTGTTGGACTTTGTCAAAAGCTTTCTCTGCATCAATTGAGATGATCATGTGGTTTTTAGATTTTAGTCTCTTAATATAGTGTATTGCATTTTTAGATTTTTGAATATTGAACCATCCTTGCATCCCTGGGATGAATCCTACCTGGTCATGGTGTATGATCTTCTTGATGATTTGCTGTATTCTATTTGCCAGGATTTTTTTGAGTATTTTTGCTTCTATGTTCATGAGGGAGATTGGCCTGTAGTTCTCCTTTTTAGTTGTGTCTTTTCCTGGTTTTGGAATCAATATTATACTTGCCTCTAGAAATGATTTTGGGAGGACTGTTTCCTTTTCAACTTCATTGAATAGTTTGTGGAGTGTGGGGATTATATCTTCTATAAATTTCTTGTAGAATTCACCTGTGTATCCATCAGGACCTGGACTTTTCTTTGTTGGTAGGCTTTTTATTATGTTTTGTATTTCATTGACTGTTATTGGCTTATTGAGAGTTGTTATATCTTCTTGATTCAGTTTTGGTAATTTGTACCTTTTGAGGAATCTGTCCATTTCTTCTGTGTCTTCTATTTAGTCAGCCTAAAGATTCTTGAAGTAACTATTGATAATTTTCTGAATTTTCACTGGGTCTCTGGTGATTTTACTCTTTTCATTCCTTATTGCTTGTACTTGAATTTTCTTTTGCCTCTTTTTGTTGAGGTTGGCTAGAGGCTTATCAACTTTATTTAGTTTTGCAAAGAACCAACTTTTTGATTTGTGGATTCTTTGAACTGTTTTCTTCATCTCAATTGAATTAATTTCTGCTCTAATCTTTATGATTTCTTACCGTCTTTACATTCTGCATTTCATTTGCTCTTCTTTTTCTAGTTGTCGGAGGTGCAACATTTGAGTGCTAATTTGTTCCTGTTCTGTTTTCCTAATGTGTGTTAGTAGCTATGATTTTCCCTCTAAGAACTGCTTTCATTGCATCCCATAAATTCTGGTAATTTGTACTTGAATTTTCATTGAATTGTAGATATCCGTTGAATTTCTTCTGTGACCCATTGATTGCTGAGTAGGGTGTTGTTTAGGTTCCATGAATTTAGTGGGTTTTTCTGGTTTTGTCTGTCATTTATTTCCAGTTTCATTTCACTGTGGTCATATACTATGCATGGGATAATTTCTGTTTTCTTGCATATACTTAGGCATGACCTCTGGACTAGTATGTGGTCTATTTTGGAAAATGACCCATGTGCGGCTGAAAAAAATGTATATTCAGCTGTGTTTGGGTGGAACACTCTGTACATTTTCACCAGGTCCATTTGTTCTAAGCTCTGGTTCAGTTCTGCTACTTCCTCGCTAATTTTTTTGTCTGGTTGACCTATCTTTTTGAGATAAGGGTGTGTTAACATCTGCTGTTAAGATTGTGTTCTTAAACAATACATTTTTCATGTCCCTTAAAATTTGTGTTACACAGTTGAGTGCTCCTTTGTTTGGTGCATAGATATTTATGGGTGTTACTTCTTGGTCTTGAATTTTTCCCCTGACCAATATATAGTGGCCTTTTTTGTGTCATTTGCTCTTTCTTGGTTTGAAGTTGAGACTGTCTGAGAAGAGAATTGCTATTCCTGCTTTTTTCTGAGGTGCTGGGGCATGCAGCACCTTTGACTTTGAGCCTATGAATGTTCTTTTGAGTTAAGTGTGTTTCTTGTATACAGCATATTGTTGGATTTTGTTTCCTAATCTACTGTGCTAGTCTATTTCTCTTAATTGGAGAATTGACTCTGTTTACGTGAATGGTTATAATTGAAATGTGCTGACTTATGTTTTTCATGATATTTACCTGGTGTTGTTTACTCCTTTGTAACCTGTGTTTAATTGTCTGTCCTGTTTAGTGAGTTCCTTCGATTCTCATTCATGGAGTTCTGGTCATTGTGGTCTCTCTCTAGAACATCTTTCAGCAGCCTGTGAAGGGATGGCTTTGTCTTCATGAAATTCTTTAGTTGTTCTTTGTCATGGAAGTATTTCACTTCTCCATCAAACTTGAAAGAGAGTTTTGCAGGGTATAGTAGTCTGGGCTGGAATTTGTTTTCATGTAGGACTTGAACTCTGCTCCATGCTCTCCTTGCCTTCATTGTGTGTGTAGAGAAGTCAGCTGTAATTCTGATGGGTTTTCCTTTGAATGTGAGCTGCTTCTTCTCTCTAGCAGCTTTCAGTATATTATTTTTGTGTTGGATTTCTGGCATCTTAACTATTATATGTCTTGCTGTGTTTCTACTTGAGTTGAAGTTATTTTGTGTTCTGTATACTTCGGTGACCTGAATGTTAGATTGTTTCCTCATATTTGGGAAGTTTTCTGAGATTATTTTTCCCCAATTTCTTTTTATGTCATTTGTATTGACTCCTTTTTTCTCGTTGATACCAATTATTCTCACATTGTTCATCCTGGTGGCATCTTGCAGGTGATGGATTATTTTTTTCCTGCATTCTCGTTGTTTTTAAGAGTTCCTTTCTCACCTTTTCACTAGCTGCTCCAGCATCTTCAAGATCTGAAACTCTGTCTTCGCTTTCACTCAGACAGTTTTGTAGACTCGTGATTGATATTTGAAGTTCTTCTATATCTCTTTGACTGTGTTTCATGTATTCTGTTCCTTTTTTGTATTGCCCATTCAAGGAATCCATCATATTTCTGATCCCCCCAATTTTTTTTATCCATGTCTTCTTTAGAGGTAGTTATTAATTCTTTTCCTGCACTGTTTCTTCTAAATTGGGTTTCCTCTGTATATTTTTGGACTTGTTTCTGTATTTCAGATGCTTTGATTTTAAAGAATTCTTTTTTTTCCAAAGAATTCTTTTTCAATTTCAGAACTTATTTCTGCTCTTCATGCTCTTTCTGCTGTTCTTTCTTTGCTTCAGATGCTGTTAATTCATATATTTCTGCTGGAATAGTGCTCTCTGCACTTGTTCTGGGTGAGCATTGTTTTTCCACCCAATGTTTCTTGAATTCATTCTTTATTTCAGGTACTACATATTCAGATATTTCTCTCTTAATTTGGGGAATTACTTCTCGTTTTATTTCCTCTATACCTTTCTGCTGTTGTTCCTTTGCTGCTTTATCTGTTAATTCATTCATTACAGCTGAGATAGTGTCCTCTGCCCTTACTGGTGGACTCAAAGTCTGGGATTGTGTTTTTCCCCTTGTCTTTGTCATTTTGTATAGCACTGACCTTTGACCTTTGGTGTAGAGCTTTGGTGCAGCTATGACCTTAGCTTGTTATGAGATTTGGGTGCCAGTCTATTAAGTTTGAGATTATCCAGGTATGCCTATCCTGGATCTAGCTGTTGTGTTCAGTTCCTTTTTGGTGCAACTCCTGTGGTTCTCCTCTGTTGGTTCCCTGTTCAGGCGAGCATGAACTGAACTGGTATGCACAGCAAGTAATGACAATTCCCACTGTCTTGGCTGGCTTTGGGCCGAGGATCTGGAAAATTGCCAGGGTCAGCCCTCCTGTGTCAGGAAGGTCGCTCTCTAGGTGGGCAGGCCTGGGCTTTGGTGGGTCTTCTGGGCTCACAAAAGGATAGGGGATGATCTTATTCACCGGGTAGTCTGTACTGGGTCAGCCAGCCTGCGCTGGGTCTGGGTCTACAGACCGGAACTGGAGAAGGCTGGGAAAGGTCCCTCCTGTTTCAGTGGGCCTGGAGCCCTCACTCACAGGCCAGGCTGCACTGGGTTTCAGGCCGTGGCGTGGGACCGGGTATTGCTGAGAAATGTCTATCCAGCATGGCAGGCTTGGAGTTCTCACTCTAGGCCCCTGCACTGGGTCTGGGGCTGTGGGGTGTGACTGGCAATTGCTGGGAAATGTTTATCTGGCATGGTGGGCCTGGAGCTCTCACTGGGCCACAGGGGTTGGGGGGGCAGGGAATCCCTGGGCACTGTCTTCTGGCATGGCGGGTCTGGAGTTGTACACTCACTGAACTTTGATGCCCAGGGAGTCAGGGAAATTCCCACTCACTCAGCAGGCTTTAGTGCAGGGGATCCGGGGAGGTGCTGGTGAGTGGGTCCTGAGCTTTCAGGCCGGTCACTTGCTTAGAGGGCTTGGGGGCGGGGATCTAGGTAGAGTGCGTGGGAAGAAGCGAATGGCTCTCCCTCAGAGTAACCACACACTCACTGATCTGGGAAGCCTGGAGAGTTGTGCAAATTCCCACTCACTGGGAGAGCTTGGGGCAGGATCCAGAAGGCCACTGGAGTCAGCCGCTGTCTCAGTCCGGTCTCTGGGGCTGGGCAGGTGTGGGCAGGATTGAGGAAGATCTAAATGGACAAAAATTGAAATACTTCACTTTAAGAAACAAGACAAGGATACGCACTGTTACAGTTTGTGTGTATTTGTCTCCCCAAAATCTCATGCAGTCATTAGAGCATGGTTCTAGACTTTGTGATTCATTCATGATCCAAGACCGAGATTACGGGTCTGAGTACTGCTGGGATTATGGGCGTGAGTGCTACACCTAGTCTGGTGCAGATGAGGAGGAGAGAGACTTGCTCTTTGTAGCCATTGTTGCTACATCTTCTCCCTTGGGTTCTCTTGCTCTTTGCCATTGCCATGAATTGCTGCCCTTTGCCCTGTGCCACTCTGCCTTGGAGCAAGCTGAGTATGGACTGAAACCTCTAGTAATTGAGCTAAATAAACCTTTCTTTTCTTCATTTTGGATGTTGGGTGTTTGTCCCAGCAATGAGAGAAAAGTAACTGAGACACCACTGTCAGCACTCCTGTTCAATATAGTTCTGGAAACATTAGCCAGAGAAATTAGACAAGAGAAAGAAATAAAAAGAATAACAAATGGAAAGGAAGAAGTGAAATTGTCACTATTTGCCGAATGACATGATAGTGTGCATAGAAAAATTGAGAGTCTTGTAGATTTAATAACCAAATTCAGTAGCATTGCAGGATACAAAGTCAACACTCAAAAGTCAATAGCATTTCTATATGCAAACAATGAATGCACCAAGAAAGAACTTATGGAAACCACACCTTTCACAATACCATCTAAAAAGTGAAATGCTTGGGAAACAATCTCAATATTGTGAACATGGACATACTCCCAAAATTGTTACACAGATTCAATGCAATCCCAATTAAAATACCATTAGTACATGTCACAGATCTAGAGAAAAACATTCCTAAAATTCATCTGGAACCAGAAGAGATCTAGAATGGCAGAAGTAATCCTGGGTAACAAGAAAAGGTGGGACCCATCACTCCCTGACTTGAAATTATGCCATAAAGCTACTGTGATAAAATCAGCATGGTACTGGGAAAAAACCAAACCAAACCAAAATACCAGACCTGAGGATCAAAGGAACAGATTAGAAGACACAGACACAACTACAAACATGCCCAGACAAAGGGGCCAAACATATTCCTTGGAAGAAAGGTAGCTTCTTTAATAAATGGTGCTGGAAATACTGACTTTCTACATGCTGAAGGCTAAAAATAGACCCATGTGTATCATCGTACAGAAAACTACAGTCAAAATGGATAAAATCTTTAAATACTAAAAGTGAAACACTAAATCTTTTAGAGAAGAAAATAGGTAGAAATCTTAAGGACATAGGGTTAGGTAAAGAGTTCATGAACAAATATCAAACTACACAGAAAGTACTTAAAAGAATCATCAATTGGGATATCTTTTGGAAAAGTTTCTATGCCAAAAGAAATCATCAACAGAGTAAAAAGAAAACCTATGAATTGGGAAAAAAATTATAGCAGACTGACCTTCAGACAAAGGACTCCTATCTAGAACATATAAAAAATATTAAAAAATCAGGCCTCCAAAATTCAAAGACCTAGTCCAAGACTGGGCATCTGAAATGAATGTACACTTCACAAATGAGATAGAAATGGCAAGCAAACATAAGAAAAATGTTCAGCATCATTGATCATTCAAGAGACACAAATTAAAACATTACTGGGACTCCATCTTACCCTAGCCAAGAAGAAAAGCTAATCCAGATGAAAGGCAAAGGGGAATAGCTTGAATGAGAACGCTGTTGGCTTCTATGAGGCAGGAGCTTGAGTACTAGCCAGTTTAATGGGAAATGGGGAAAAGGCATTGGAAAGAATGCAGAGTAGATGGTGTAGCATGTACCCCAGGTCAGGAGGGATCTTTTATGTTTTATACAGAAGTTTGGCTTCTTTCCAAGGCCAAAGAGGAACTGGAAAGGGCCTAGAGATTAGTACTTCCTTTCTGTTGCAGGGGGAGAAGATGTTGGAAGAGGCAGGGAGATGCTCAGAAGGCCATGGACATATCAGAAGAGCAGGGACATAGTCCAGCATGGAGATGCAGGCACAAGTCATTTCCAAAAAAGAAAAAAGAAACAGATTTTTGTTTCATTCTTTTTACCCAAGTAGTGCACTAAATTCAAATGGATGACTTTCTCTTTTATCTCCAGGACATGTAGTGATGCCAGAGCGGTGATAGAGCTCTGGCTGGAGGTAGACACAGAACTGTGACATTCACCAACATAAAAACTGGCACAAAACAGCTGTTGAGTTCCTCTGACCCTTGCTCCTAGGTTGGAAAAGTTGTAGTCTTAGCTTGTCGTTTCCCTGTCTGGCTATAGAGGAATCCATTTATGCCTCAAGCATTGCCTCTAGACCAAGGAAAAAATGCTTTGTGCACAGGTAGGAGTTTTCAAATGTATGTGATACCTGCAGCATACATTAATTTCTAAGGGTAATTTATTTAGAATAGTTCTCTTTGAGAATTTTCTCAATTTAGCGACACTAAAAGTATCAGGGCTATCAGTTATGTTTTTCAGAAGTGTCTTGGTAGTGAAAAATGTCCTCTATTAAAAGTTGAGAGGCCATGTTTTTGCAGAAGGCCTTAGAAATGTTGAGGGCCCATATGACTGATTTCTTGGTATTCTTTGGATTTAACCTGAACAGGTGGCTTTAAGTGGACTTACATGAAGAACAGGAACATGGTGAGTGGGCTTAACAAAGGTTTGGTGTCCTGCTCTTTTGATTTGTTCCACCTCCCCTCTTCTTGTTAGCTCTGCATTTCCTGTACTTGCAGACTGAAGTCCTTCCAGACAGCATGCGTGACTTCATCTAAGCAGGACTTCAGCTAGGTCTGCTGAGAGCCACAGCAAGGCCGTGAAATCTCCTGATCTGATTTGATGATGATAGCAACAGCTGTAACTAATACAAAAATAATGTGAATAACAAGAAGCTTGACATTTATAGAGACTTTCAAAATGAGATGGAGGCTCTGCCAGGCTTGGCCAGTCTCTTCTGCAGAGGCTGAGCATGCAGATTAAGAACAGATGGAGCCGCCTGTGTGTAGGGAAGCAAGACAGGTGGGGAGGGGAAAATGAATCCAGCTTTGTGTCAGAGAAAAACAGGCAGGCTGGGCACATCCAGAGCAGTGCTTCTACAGTAGCTGGCTGGTAGGAGCACTTTAGGGATTCCTTAAATATGATTTCCACCTATACCCCCTGAGCAGTGGGAAATGGATATGGAACTTTAGTTTAGTTTTTTTTTTTTTTTTTTTTTGTGTGTGTGTGCATGGTCTCATTATGCAGCTGAGACACGTAGTAATCCTCTTGTTTTCAGCCTACCTAGTGCTGGGATGACAGGCATGTCCCGCTATGACCTGGACTCCATTGCTGGCTCAGGGCACCTGGGGGTGGGGCCGGCACAGCATGTGGTACCAGGGATCAAACCCTGGCCCCTGTGCTTGCCAAAGCAAGCACTTAGTTCACTGAGCTATGGATATGGAATTTTAAAGACACTCCCCATGTAGTTAGTCAGTCACCTTAATGGGTGTTAGTGACCCTGGAAAGGCTGTTAAAACAGAGCTAGATTGTTGTCACTGTCCATTCCGGATCCAGCAAATAAACTGTCTAATCTTGTCTTCTGTAATCATGGCAGGCTATCTGTTGAAGGCTGGGATAGCAGAACCTATAGAAAGGAGGTGGACCCTACTGGAGTTCACATTATGGGGGTTACCAATTTAGAGGCAGCTGTGGGAACCAGTGCCTTGCTGTTCTCTTTAGGGCTATCATGAAATGAGCAGTGTTATTCTGTCACATGATTCTGGCCATGAAGGTTCTGCCTTGGCACAGGCCCCCACACAATGGAGCCAAGGACTACACTCTGAAACTTCAGAAAAATCAAGGCCAAAATAAACCTTTCCTCTTTTAAGTTGGTTCTCTTATATATTTTGCCAAGGTGGCAGAAAGCTGTCACCACTTAACTCATAAACTTATGGTGGCTATCAGCTTCAGAGAGAAATGCACAGGCCTGTTCCCGGCATGCAAGTGGCCCTCACCCCAACTCAGCCACCCCCTTGTCAGTCCCACAGAACTAACAAAAGCCTTAGTTCTTGCAGTTTAACCACTTTACAGTAGTGCAAGACTGTGTCTCAGGGAGATTGTGTTTTATACAGAGACAGGGTTATGCTTCTCCTGTATTATACTGTGCATTCACCCCACAACACTTACTGAGGGGAGCTTGCTTTCCGCAGCTGCTCCTGTCCACTAGTCTCCCTGGGGTTGGGGTTATACATTATCTGCCTGGTTTCATATCTAATCCTTCAGAAGCAGCATGTATTACTGAAGCAGCTAGGTCCATGAAGGCAAGGTCCATGTGATTGACTCCTTCAGTCAGGGTATATTTTTAGAGGGCTCTGGGCTACCCCAAAAGTCTGCATTGCAGTTTCCTTTGGGCTTATTCTTTTCTTGATCACAGGGAATGACCTTGGGGTAGGGGGATCTCGTGCTAGAATCTCTGAACCCTTAATGTGTCTAGCACAGTGTGCCAACTGAAATTGCTGTTGGGCAGAATCTACAGGACATAGAGATAGCATTCTTCTGAGAAGGAACCCCAGTTCATATGTGGAATGCATCATCCACAGGAATCTTCTTTGAAGTCTGGTGTGGTTGGAAGGAACTCTTCCGAGAATGCTAATATTTTGGCTTGCTTAGTACAGATCAATAACATTTGTGAAATGCTGCAAACCTAGGAAAGTACAGTGTGCTGAAATTGGGTGATTTAGTGTCTAAAGATTCATACAATGTGTTCTGAGGATGAACAGTGTACTTTGGGTGTAGCTGCTGCATAGGAGTATGGCGGAGGTGACATGTGACGTATGTCAGAAGCATATCCACTCCCGAAGTTATAGATGTGTGTTAGAAAATTATTCCTGTGCTGTTTCTATTCTCCTATTGATTGAGACAGGACTTTACATTTGCCTTGAAATTAGGACTTGATATGGCTGAAACCAGAAGCTTGATTTTCCTAAAAGATTGTTGTTTTATTTCGCAAGAGAGTTGTGCAACATCTTGGCTACCAGGGCAGTCCTGGGACTCTCTGGAAGAGCTCCCACTCCCACTTAGCCTATCTAGAACCGTGAAGTGGGAGGCTGGTGTTCAGAGCACATCCTGTCATTGCAAAAGGGAAAACATCACTTCCTGTCTACAGTCTGTGTCTTCCTTACCAAGATGAGAGATTTGTGCTGTGAGAGCTCTTGTGCCTGCCCCTCACACCCATCACCCCTGCTCTTCCAGAGAAACCAGCCCTGCTCCCTCTTCAAGCCACCTGCTGTCGAGGAAAGGGACTTGCAGAGGAGGGGAGAATCTGCTGCTTCTCTCCATGCGAGGCCTCAGAAGGGTTCCCAGCAGTGGTAAGTGAAGTGGAACCAGCTGAGAGAGACACAGCCGGAGATGAATCTCTACATCTGGGCCACAAACCTCCAGGAAAACAGCAAAGAGGAAGCAAAACCCAGGGTTAGCAGAACCTAGGCTGCAGGCTGGAGAAGCAGATCAGATTCTTTCCTTTCTAAAAATTTTAAGTGATAAATAGTAATTGTTGGATTTCAAATGATGCTTTGATCTAGATTCAATCAAGGTAATTAACATATCCATCACCTGATTTGTCCCCCCCTCCTTTGGTGGTGAAAATGTTAAAAATTTACCTTCGCACAGCCAAAGGCCATGAGCTTCAAAAAGTGATTGTTTCTGTTTTCCATCATTAAACAATGTACTGCAGAGAAATTTCCATTTAAAATAAGATTAGCCAGGACATGACCTATTTTGGTTTGGCAATTGCTTCCTAGTTAGTGATGGTTATAGCCATTCTGTGAGGTCCTTCTGAGCATGGAGGGCTGAATGAGACAGCAGAGGCAGTTTTGATTTTTGTTTTTTCTTTTTTCCTGTATTTTAGGGAAGGGTATACAGGGCGTTCAGGGTCTCACTACTAGATTGGACTCGTAGTGATCCGCCTGTTTACAGCTCCCAAGAGCTGGGATTACAGGCATATGCCACCACGCCCAGACTCAATTGCCCTGTCAAGGTGCCCCAGGGGCGGGGCCAGCATGGCAGGCCTAGGATTGAACTCCTGTGCCTGCTTGCAGGTGGTTTAATCTGCTGAGCTATTTGGCTGGCCCTACTCTCTTTTCAAATAAGAGATTAACTCTTAAGGTTTCCATGTCTGCTTCCTTGACCTCACTAATGTGCTTTCTCGCTTTCATGAGGCAAACACCCCAACACTCTGTTCAGTGAGGAGATCTGAAAGTGGAACACTGCCTACAACTGGAGAGCCGGGCCAGCCTCCAGCAAGGTGAAAATGTGAAATCCAGGGCCAGAAGGCGCAGGTGCTCCTCACTAGGAACGAGAGGAGGGGGCTCGTACTGTAGCAGGGGGCGTTTGTGCAAGACTTCTGTAGTTCAAGCTGAACTTATTTGACAGAAGAGATACCTGAGAAATCCAATTAGAAATCCAGGGGACTGCCTATCAGCTGATTAAGTATTCTCTTTGAAATTTGCAATAGAGAGAGGGATTCTCTTTTGTCAGCCTTTATTCCTCTTTTGATGCTCATTCTCAGAGGCAGTTGTTATCTTTACTGGGTTCTCCCCATCTACATTTATGTTTCTAAACACACACACACACACACACACACACACACACACACACACACACACACACACTCCCCCCTAGTTATAGAGCCAATGATTTTTCCCCTATTCTGTGTCTCAGGTCTCCCAGTGGTTAAGGTTTTAACATTCTACTTGCAGCGCGGTGCTTACCTTAGTCTGCATATACAGACGCACAGCTGACACCTTCCATCTGTATATGCGTAGGCGTGCACATACAGCTATGTTTGCACCTGTGTCCTGTGTCGGTGGTGAGCTTGCTTTCTGGAATGTCTGTCCTTCCATCACCAGCTTGACACTTCCCTTTGCCTGTTTGCACCGCTGAATCCCCTTTCCTCAGTTCCAGAGTCTTTTGATTCATTGTTTTGTGATTTAGTGGAAGATCACGTGGGTGCAGCTTCTTGAGAAATACCACAGCAAGGCTTTGGCAAGGGACTGCTGGATCAGCAGGTTGGCTAGGTATTAGAATTTCAGGTAATAAATAATTTTCTGTCAGGGGTTTAAACGTATTCCTTCCCCTCCTTCTTTGCATCACATTAGAAATGAGGTGTCATTCTGCTTCCTGGCCTTTCCACTGACCTGCTTTTACCCTCTGGAAGGGTTCGGGGTCACTCTCTGTTCCCAATATTTTGAAGCATCATCATGAGGTGTGTTGGAGTCTTTTGTGTTCTTTGGACCTTGCTTGGTGGGCTTATTAACTCTCTGGACTTCTAGTTCTCTGCCCCTGGCCTGCTTTACTTTACATGGATTTTTTTTTTTTAAACAAGGGAATGGTTTTCCTCTCTCTTATGTCCCTAGTCTGGTCGCTCCTGGAGCTCACCTTAGTACCTTTGCCTGGATTTATACACCCATTTTTCTATCTTGTATTTCCTACTTTGTTTTAGTTTATGGTGATTTCCTCAACAGCATTTTCAGAGCTTCATCAACCTTTTTATTTCTGCTGCTGCTTTTCATATTTTCATGTTAGTTTTAAAGAAATAATATCTTGTTGTGTCATGATTGCCCCGCTATTTCTTAGCAGTCTGACGGTATCACTTACAGTTTCTTCAGATGTTCTGTCCTGTTTTCCACGCACCCTATTTTCCAGTACTTTTTTTCCTGTTAATTTGAATTTTACCTTATTATAATAGACACTGTTCTTACATTTTTGAATACACTTGACTTTCTGTTTAATTTTTATTTTTCTAATTGACCCACAGAGAAGTGGGAGGAGGACTTGACAGTATGTGCTTTCTTTTGGGGGGCTGTGGGAAGCCACTGCAACAGGGGACCTCTCTTAGTTTCAGTATTTGAAGCTTATTTTTCCTGGACTTGTCACTTTTCCTTGCAAAAATTTTTTGAGGGGAACTACCCACTCGGGCCCCCCTCCTATCCCTCTCTCAAACAGGAGCTTTCTTTCTCTCAATAAATGTATTCTGCAAAACAAAACAAAACAAAAAAAATAAATGTATTCTGCTCATAAAAAAAAGTTTTTGATTTTTCTGCCTTGAGAATATAAATTTAACTAAGTATTTATGATGGGAAGTGAGAAGCAGGGGTAGGGCAAGACTAGCCGCTGACTATGTAGACATTCATGTGGGCCTTCTAGTTCAGTATGGGCTCAACCACAAGAAGGGCCTAAAGCCTCAGATTTAGGCTACCCTGGATTTCAAACACTTAAGCCTCCCACGGTCTGCTGGGGTGGAAGAGGCATTGCTTTCCCGCATGCTCCAGGGCAAAGTGAACATTCAGGAGTCTGACTGCTCTCATGCCTCCTGTTCCTGCAGCCTCCACCCTGGCCTCTGCTTACAGGGACTTTGAAGCTCCCCCTGCTGAGGCTGCCAGAGTTCATGGCATCAGCAGGCTTAGTACAAATCTCCCCCACTTTCACTCTAGCATTCCCATTGCTGGCTAATCTTAAGGTGATTATGAATTATTTTTTGGTTTCTAAATTTTGTTCTTAAGCTCTGTCTCCACTTTTTGTCTTACTGGATTTACAAACTCTTTTAAACTCATTTATTGACTGTGTAGAATTTATTTTTAAAGAGAATAAAAAATTAGTAAAAAAATTAGAATGAAAAAATTAGACATGATACAGAAAATCACTGAACTGATATGAATTCAGCAATGGTTGTTATATTACATATAACCTTCAAATCATTTATTTAGGTTATCAGATATAAGCATGTAAAATTGGTCAAAAAATTAAAAAGAAGAAAAAAATTAAGCATTAACAGTTCCTTTTCATAGACTAGTACAGGGTCTGGCCAAATAGCTCAGTGGATTAAAGCTCCTGCAAGCAGGCACAGGGGCTGGGGGTTTGATCCCTGGGCCTGGCTTGCCAGCCCTGCCCCCTGGGGCATACTGAGCCAGCAGTTGAGACTGGGCATGGTGGCACACACCTGTAATCCCAGTACTTGGGAGGCTGTAAACAGGAGAAGCACTACAAGTCTGATCTAGTAGTGAGACCCTGAACACCCTGTAGACCCTTCCCTAAAATATAGAAAAAAATTAATAGACTAGTAGAAATCAGCATAACAATTATCTAAGCTATCCTTAGACCCTAAGCTATCCATAAATACATATATTTATGTATATATATGTGTATATATATGTATGTGTGTATATATATATATATATATATATATATATTTTTTTTTTTTTTTCTTGCCCCTTCTTTCTTTTCCCCTTTTCTTCATCACAGTTGTTTCTTCTTTTTTGGGCAGTTTCTTTCCTTTTCACAGTATCTATTGTGCCTTTCAGATTTTATTTGCTCTTTCAGGTTTTTACACCAGGGAGACAATATGATGTTTGCACCTGTGGGTCTCATTTATTTCACTTATGAGTATGGTCTCTAATTGCATCCATTTACCAATAAAAGCCTTGAGTTTATCTTTCTTTATAGCTGAGTAATTAATTCACTCTCTCTCTTTTGAGAGACACAAGTAACTATTGTCTTCCATGTTTAACAGGGCCTCTGCACTCCTTTCATGACTGAGAAAACTCAAAAGAGCTACTGAAGGACGTGCACATTTGGCAGAAGAGTACTCATCGGACATTTCCCAACTCGATCTCAGGCTATTTTAGTTTACACCCTATGTTTCAGATAAGTTTGGCTTAATTTACATTATTATGATATGAACCTTATTTTAAAAGAATCAATGGAGTCATCACCATTATCATCAACAAATTTGTTCCTTCTTTAAATTTTGTTTCATATTTGTGTTTTTGAATCAGGGTCTTACTACGTAATCCAGGCTGGCCTTGGACTTGATATATAGCTCATGCTGGCCTCAAACTCATGAACTCCTTGACTCAGCCTCCCAAGTGCTAGAATTATATGTATTACCACCATCACTAGTTCTTTTTTACTTCCCCCAGGACTAAATCCAGTTTGCATATAAAACACTTGTAGTGTCATTGAACTACTACCCCTAAAATATTTCTTAATTTCCTTCATTTAAGAAGAATATTTTTTGGAACTTCTTAGTGTTCACCATTTACTAGGATGGTGGATGTTATGGGTTGGGTTTCAATGCCTCCTCCAAAGGAGGAGGATTTTAGCATCATATGCTAAAATCTTTGCTGACAGCCAGTGGGTTTTTTGGGAAATGACTGAATGGTGAGGACTGACTTCCACCAAGTGGACTAACACATTGCTGATATCATAATCTGATGGCATTATCAGGGGGAGATGGAAACAGGAAGTGACACCTTCTTGTAGGAAATGGATTGTGGGGCTATGGGTTGGGGTCCATATCTGGTCTATGACTCCTTCCTCTTTCACTTCTTCTCTTTCTCTGCTTCCTGGCTGTTATGAGGAAAGTGAGTTTCTTATTTTATAGCCTTCAAACGTGAAGCTGGACGTTTGTTCCTCACCACAAGCCTGAGAGCAATGAATCCAGCTGACCATGGACTGAAATCTCTGAAAATGTGAACCCAAATCAACCCTTTCCCCTTTAGGTTGTTTTTCTTCAGGTATTTGGTTTCAGTAAGGAAAAACTTTATACAGGGTCTGTCAAATAATCATCCTCTGGGGAACTATGTCTGTGTGCTATGTGATCACAGTTATATTACTTGATCTCTCTAAGCTAAAGTTCACCATCTAAGAAATGGTGTTAATAATCCTCACTTCTTATGTGAGATGCTGCACAAAAAGGGCTGACTGCAACGAGTGACCCATGTTAGGATCTTGGTTAAGTTTAGCTGTTATTTTCATTATCACTGAAGTGAAGGAAAACAGCTCTATGGGAAGAAGTGTGTGTGTGTGTGTGTGTGTGTGTGTGTGTGTGTGTGTGTGTAATGAGACTGCCCTGCCCTGGTCTGGGACTCACCTACCATGTTTGTGAATCTACTAGTTGCTGGAAGCATGTGTCCAAATGTTTAAAAACAATCTTGGGAGAAAAATCTCGAAGTTAAGCCCATGCCTCTGCTGATCATGAGAAGTTAGAGAATGTCAAGAGAAATGTAGCATCATATAAGGAAATTTTAGGGGGTTAGAACAATGCAGATTAGGGCTGGGGAGATGGCTCAGTAGAATAAGCGCTTACCTGGCAAGCGCAAGGGCCTGAGTTCAAACAATGCAGATTAGTTAAGAAAAATTAAGCTCTCAGGAGAGGAAAATGAAAGGAAGTGGATGGAGGATTTCTGCATAGTGTTTCACATTTGTCAAACTTCTCGGTAGAATGTAATAATCTGCTCAGTGGTAAGAAGAGGGACAGTATGTCATTCAGTGGGGAATGAAAGCTGATGGGCTTCTGGGTCCCCCACCATGACCACAGCATTGAGATTCTTGACTGCGATTAGGGTCTGGTGACACAATCATGCACATGAGCAAAGACAGAGGTCATTTAGCAGAAGTTATGAGCAGGGGATGAAGAAGTTTTGGACATCAGAAGAGTTAAATCATGGGCACCTTGAAGAAGGAAAGAAAGGAGGAATGGAATAGAGAAAAAGAATGCACACCTAGATTCTGTTTTGTCTGCAGGACGTGGAGCCATGAAGAATTTTGACTTCATAGAAATGTGTCTGGTTTGTTTGGGAAAGAATTATGAATATGAAAACATGGAACTATCTTTTAAGAATAAAATGTAAACAAATTACTGCATGAGATAGGTGTCTTCCCTCTGAATTTCCCTAGAAGGATAAATACATGAGTCAATAAAAGATCAGAAGGAACTTGCTGGAAGAGGATGAAGTGAAGTATCCTAGGCTCCAACTCTATCTCTGTTCCCATCACAGTCTCTGTCCCTGGCTTGCTTTGTAGGTCCTGTTGATGACTTCATATACTCTATATTTTAACTTTAGTGATCATCACTGCTCTTCTTAATCTTTTTCCTGGGCGACATTTTACCTGTGGCATCAGCCCAGGCTTTAGTCAGAAAATTTATCAAGGTAACTTAGACATTTCTTGGAAAATATTAATGGTGCAATTTAACAAGAAAAGTAAAGGAATGACTGGTGCTCAGTGCAGGGGTTGCTTCTGGGGATCTGCAGAACGAGCATGTGAGGGGAAGCCTGCAGGCTGGCGAGTCTGCAGAGTGGCTTCCTGGAGGAGCTTTACTCCTGGAAATGTCTTCTTATTGCAGAAGATGATGCAGGCTTTCTGCAAAATTCTGTGCTTGATTGCCAGTGTTTCTCAATAAAGGCACATCTCATCAAGCTAACCGTGCATACCGAAAGCTGTTGGGCTTGAGTGTGGACTTTTAGACTGCCAGTCCATTGCTTATGGCAAAATCATGGTGCCTGGAGCTTGTGTGGGGCAAAGTTAGAGGCTCAAGTTTCAGTCCTTCTGAAATTGAGGCTAATAGTGTGCTAAGAACATAGGTTTTGGAGGCAGAGAAGTTCATGGCTGGGCTACTTCCTAAGTTATCATTTTGGGCATTTAATTCTTGGATTATGATTTACCTCATTTGGAGACAAGGCTCAATAATACTAGTGTGGAATAAATCTGAACATATAATAGATATAGTAAACTAGAAAGAAAGTGAATATAAAGAATAAAGAATAAAAATGAGGGAAAGGAGAAAAGATAGGAAAAAAAAAGAAAGGGGGAAAATCATGCGGATATATAGATACAGGATAGCTGAGATGATTGTTATTATTAATTTTCATCTGTTTTTTGAAAATAGGTAACATTTCAAGTTTTCACTTTGACTAACTCTGTATGGTAATATCTGTAATCTGAGCAACTACACTGAAGATAGCAAAGTGCAATACAAAAATCATGGTTATATAACTCTCATCTTGTTCTACTGTGTACCGTTTCTAGACATAAACAGGACTAATGGTGTTCCGACTCCGAAGTCCTTGAGGCGAGCGTGTTCTCTGCAATGGCAGGCACGGGTCTGGTGGCCGGAGAGGTGGTAGTGGATGCACTGCTGTATTTTGATCAAGTCTATGAGGCGCCGGGTGTGTGGGAAGTGGGTGCGTCGCTGGTAGAGGAGGAGACGCGCAGGTACCGACCCACCAAGAGTTACCTGAGCTACTTGACAGCACCAGATTATTCCGCTTTTGAATCTCCCATAATGAGAAATGAATTTGAAAGACTGGCTGCAAGACGACAGATTGAATTGCCCAATATGAAATGACATGAGCTTCCAGCCCCTTCCTCAGGTCAGGAAAATGATATCTGTGTGGCAAGAATGTGTGAACAATTCGATGGCCCAGTTAGAATGTCAGGCAGTTTGAATTGAGAATCTGGAGCTAAAGTCACAGCATGGATGTAATGCCTGGAAAGTGTATAATGAAAATCTAGTTCACATGATTAAACATGCACAGAAAGAGCTTCAGAAGTTCAGGAAACATATTCAAGATTTAAAGTGGCAGCGAAAGAATATGCAGCTCACAGCTGGATCTAAACTAAGAGAAATGGAGTCAAATTGGGTATCCCTGGTCAGTAAGAATTACGAGATTGAACGGACTATTGTGCAAGTAGAGAATGAAAGCTATAAAATTAAACAGCAGCAAGGAGATGCAAACAACGAGAACACCTGGTAGGACTTCTGAAATGACTGTCTGGGTTGGGACAAAGGAAGAAAAGTTGGGCTTCTACAAATACAGCCATTTGAACTTTCCCTGAACCGCGAAAGTCCTTTCACAAAGACTTTAGAAACTGCAATGTATGGCGTCTTAACATTACTTGTATCTGTGTTTCTCTGAAATAAAGACTATCAACTTGGCGATATTTTTATGGCTATAAAAAATAAATGTGTACTGTTTCTGAGGTCCTATCATGTACTATTATTCTTTCTTTAACATAAATTAAAAATTAATAGAGCAAAAAGGTCAAGAAAAACGTTATTAAGGTTTATGGAAAGCAAGAATTGAGGTTCAGTTATTTTTCCAACCTTGCAAAGCTATATCTGTTAATCTGAGAAACAGATTTGTCAATAACAATGTGTAAGATAACAACCATGGTTGACTTTCATTCTTGTTTTGAAAATATGTACCACAGGCATTGTATGTTACCTCATTTCTGTCTTGTTTTTCCTCTTTAAAATAAAGTAAAATAAACTTTAAAAAATACTATTAGCTTGGAAGGGTATTCTAAGTACAATGGAGTACCCCATAATCACCATGGGTAATAACTGTGGCCCCGACTTGGAGGGCTGGTCTTGGTTGAAATCATTAGCCATCGTGAAATAGCCAGTCCTGGTAGAACTCAATGTGATCAACACACAGAATTACTCTTGTGAGAAGCAGCTCACTGTAGAGTCCCACCTGTGGGTATGCGCTGTTGACCTTTTCTATAGGGTCTTTCCCTTCCCATAACAATTTAATACCCACAGCTTGCATATCTTGGTGGATGGCTCTTTTATTTTCTTTCAGATTCAGCTCTGATGTTTGGAGTCAATTTCAAATGTAGGTATAGCCTGTATTTTAAGGCAGACTGCTTCACACAAATCATTCAAATTTTTAGGAAAATAGTCCATTTTTTCATGCACCTACAGATGTAGGTAGAAATCTATTTTTCTTTCTCTGGATGAGACAGAGGATACAATAAGATTTCAATTCATCTCTGTCACTCTCAGGACAGGAAGGTCTTTTTATGCCAAGGAATTCTATTTTATACTTTATAGATATTGTGGCTTGGTATATTCAGCCATTTATTCAAGTAAGACATTTTCTGGAATATTCAATGCTAGGAATAGGCTGAAGATTGGAATCCAGCCTTGAACAAGTCAGATGTGAGGTTACACTCTAGGAAGAGGCACATAATAAGCAATATGTTCACTGCATGAAGCAATAACTGCTGTTGCCATACAGTGGATGAAAATCAGTGCTGTGAATGTAAAATGGAGACCTAAAATGATGGCATACTTTCAACTCAGGAGACTTTGGAAACATGATAACAGTGATGTGGATTTATAGATGCCCTTGTATCTGCCCCATCTAGAGATTCTGAATACCAGTGTCTTAGGTGATGTTCATGCTCTGCCTAAAGACGAGGGTGCTCTCTTGTGTGGCATAATGCAGGGATTGCCTCATTCAACCCTCACTTCAATCTTATATTTGATTTTACCCATACTGATACCTGAAGTGGGGACAATGGACTTCAGAAAAATTACCATGTATCTAAGTGCCCACAAGGCAGAGTTGGAAGAACCTGGAAAGTATCTTGTCTTCTTATTCCAAACTTCTTCTCTGTATAGTGGTTTCTTCTTTATAAAAATATTTTTAGGAGCAGAATTTCTTGAGACTAGCCCAATACATAAAGAGCTGCTCTTCTGAGCAGTCAGAACTGCTCAGATTGAACAGGGCATGGAGGTCCAGTTCTGCACCTATTAGTCTCTCCTTTGTCCCCCAGGCAGCTGCTAAATTAGGTTTCAAGGAACCAAAGACTGTGTGAGTCTTGGTTTTATTGCCATGACTCTACACCACATCATACTTCTCATAACAAGCCCCTGCAGTTTAGTTCCTGTTGGGTGAGCACAATTAAACACCAGCAGTTATTATAGCTCCAGGACTGCAAGGAGACTTCTCCAAGCCACATTAATAAGCAACCCCTGCTAAATATTAATGAGTATTAATATTGACCAAGTCTTTCTAAGCAAGCCTCATTTGTAGTTTTACCTGTGATGCTGTCATGGAAACAGGGAGGCTGTAATAATTAGAATAGTGCGCCTTGTTTCCAGCAGGTGTGCTCAAAGTATTCATATCTGATTTCCTAGGTTAGCCTCCTGGGAGGAACCATTTGAGTGCCTACCAGGTAGACTATGTTCCTCCCTTTGGGACACAGCAAATATATACACTATGCTCACTGCTGAAGCTTTTCCAATCCAATCAGAGGCAGAGCTTGTGTGCTGAAACAATGAGACCATCCTCTTTTGTGTGTGGTAGCTACAGGTGCTTGGACAGATCAGAGAAGGAGGGAAGTGGGATAAGGGGGCTCACTGTAAAGCCACATGGCTTCTTTTGCTGAATCTTGATAAACCATCAGGAATTGGAGAACTGAGGGAAAGGGTTCGAAGCAGGGGGAGCTACGGAAGTAAAGACATGAGGCAGAAATCAAGAAGGCTGTGCAAAGTAAAAGATCATAGGAGACCCTACTGAGAGTGTGACAGTGAAAGTGACACTGAGCAATCAGTTGGAGGATTGCACTGTAGGATACACACCTTACTTGTGGACACTATGACAAGACTGCAAAGAAAAAGGGAATCATTTCTCACGACTTAGATCCAGCTCTTCTGAGTATTCATGGAGGATGGGGTAGAACAGCACACGTGAATTTCTACAAAGTACTTCTGTCTGTTGCCCTTTGATGAAACAAAACTATTCATCATTAACTTATGTGTATTTTTTCTATTAACACTTAACACAGGAACAGACATCTATTATTTTTCCACTAAAACAAAAGAGTACAATAGTTTTATCCTAACTATCAGTATTGTATTTTTAAAAAATTAACATTTAAAAACAAAGAACCATTGTTTTCTTTGAAATCAAACTTCTTTCACATCTTATCCTTCCTTCTTCTGCCTGCATTCCTCTGCCAATTTATTCAGAAATTTCTTTAATTTCTGATAATGAGGAAGGCTACTGCAATGAGTATTCTTTGCAACTTCTTCATTTGTATAAAAGAGGGAACACAGCTTACAGTAAAACCCTGTTTTAGGTATCACATAGTCTATACCAACAGGAACATTAGGTTGGTATGGTCCAATTCTATACTCATCTGGGATTGTAAAGTCCTCCTTGTTTCCATCACTTTGGCCATCTGTAGTTTCACTTGTATCTTCGTTGGGATCATCAGCATTCTCAGCAGATTCAGCACCTGGTTCTGTATTTTCTTCATTTTTAATCCCATTTTCCAACGCTGCTTCGTTGTCCTGATCAAGTTTCTCGATCTTGTCCACCTTTTTAAGTTTTTTCTTTGCTGCTGAAGCACTGGCATCTTTTTCAATAGCTTTATCTGAAGCTTCCTTTTTTCCATCAGAAGCTACATCACCTAAATTAGCAAGATCAGTCTCATCTCCCACAGAACTGCCACTTTCTAGAAGAGCTGCTGCTTCTTCTTCATCTACAAGTAGCTCATCTTCAGATTCAAGAAGCATATCAGGCTCCTGTTCTTTTGTCATCCTTTATATTTTTCTCAGCATCTTCACCTGATTTCTCTTCTTGTTCTTTTCCTTCGGCTGTACTTTCAGTCTTCTGAGAACCATCTGTTTTGGACTTCTTATCACTTGGAGATTCTTTGCCATCTGGAGAATAAGATCTTTTTCGAAACTGATGCTGTAATCTAAAACACTTGCACCACTAAAAAAAAAAAAAAAAAAAAGATAACAGAACCATTCAAACAAATGAAATTTAGTAGTTCAAGCTTTAAAGAAATGTCAACTTTTGATTCCATTCAATAAAAAAACAAAACCGACTGTATTTTTATTATTTTCATCTGAAACATTACACATTTTAATCTGAGCCTTGCAGACTTTTCATTTGGAGTTTGAAACTGGGTTGTGTTTCATTTTTAGAGATCTTTATGTGAGATTGGCAGTTTTAATGCAGGTGCAGTTTTCTTTGAATGTCATGCTGTTGTTTAGGTAATAAGAAATATTAAGTAATTGGCTTTAGATTCCGTAATTTTTTTTCCTCTGAGTTCCTGCTAGGTTTCGTATTCTAGTAGTCAAGGTATTTTCAGTGAAATGTAAAAATACTCCCATTCTCTTTGACCAGTATTAATTTCTGAGGATCTTACTGCTTATCACTTGAATCCTATAGCTGTCATACATCTCTTTGTTATAAGCAACATTTGATTTTTGAAGTGTGTAGACCATCTCTTCATATTTTGAACATGTAATTTTACATTTTTGTCTTTTGAAAACAGTTTGGCCATAATTCTTGATGCATGCTTCTAATTCATGTACCTGCACATGTGACCTTTGTGAACAGAAATTTGCATGTGTAATCTGTGTTTACTTGTAACTCTGGTCATATACTGCATATATCTGTGGATTCAAGTTACTGAAGTGAATACCAATAAAAAGAAAACCTAGGCCAAAAAAAAAAAAAAAAAAAAAAAAAAAAAGAACAGCACACGTGAAGCTGGACAGAGGAACTGCTGCTTGTTATAATCAGTAGGCAGTCATGAAAGTGTCTTGTGCAAGGGAATCATATTCTACAAAACATTGCTCTTCCACTTTGCCTTTGAAAGACTGAAGGGATGCTTCCTCTCTTTTGCACACTTCCTGAACTTGAGCGTTCTGACATTTGCAGGCTCTTCCAGTCTATTTTTTTATTCTTATAATGGAATACCTGGAACAGCATATTTTATAAAGGAGAGAGGTTTATTTTGCTGATTTTAGAGATGAAATGTCTAGGGCCCCCATCTGGTGATCACTTTCTTGGCATTATATAGCAGAATGAAGGAAAAATAGTGCCATGGATGCAAAATGGGAGCCTGATGTGGTGGGATACTTTGACCTTTGGAGATTTTGGAGACCTGGTCACAGTGACCTAAATTTACAGATGCCTTATCATCTGCCCAGTCTAGATACCTGTACTACTGGGTCTAGCTTCCCAGACTACCATGTACAGGGGGACCTCTGTGCCTGTGTGAGCTCCCTCTCAGTTTCTCAAGAAGCCACCAGTGTCCAATCATGGGAACTCCATTCTAGTGACCCTATTTAACCCTCATCACTTTCTCCAGGCCCCATTTCTGAACCCTACAGTTAGATTACATTTTCATCCTCTATATACCAGTATACTAACCTCATACTTTAGGGCATTAAACTGTTGCATGATGATTTATAGAGGATCTTGTTTATAAAATTCCTGATGAATAACTCCTGTAAGTTAAGAACAGTTCTCATCATAATATTAATATGAATTCAAATGCTCTTACAGACAGTAATCTCATATGATTGTATAGTTACTGTTGGCCTGACAAGGAAGCATGGTGATGCTGCCTTTAGATAAAGTACTATTAGATAATGACATGTCCCTCTAACTATTCTTGAATTGACATTTTTTGCAAACACAGGAAGTCTGTTCGATAATTATGTCAGGCCAAGGCCAAATATGACTTCTGCAAGAATGATATCATTCATGTATTGATTTCTGTGACTAAAGAACGGAAGTGTTCTTTTTCTTCCCAAATTTATTTTATGACCTACAGCTTGGATCTGCATAATTTAGAAAAGAGACAAGCCAGGGCCTTCAGACCAAAGTGTAGAGAAGACAGCAATTCATTGCCTCAGAGTTAGATAATTACTTTGTTTAATAATGATAATAACATATACATTTATTGAATGCTCAACACCCAAGATATGAAATATTTTTACATTCCTGATTGTACTGAATCTTTAAAAATACATGTATATGTGTCTTTTTGTTATTTATATTTCCTAGGTAATGAAACTAGGACTTGGGAACTGATTCACTAGTACACAGTTAGGAAGTGGTAGAACTGAGGAATGATTTGCATCTTCCTGACCAGATATTGTTTATACAGCTCATTATCCCACTTCTTCATTATGATGCTAAAGATGGAGGTTGTGATTTTTGTGTCAGATAATTTGTCTGCTGGATGGTAAAGACCAACATAAATCAAGACCTATCTAACAAGAAATGTAACTCTTCTTTTTATCAGATAAGGCCAGTCAACCTTAGGTTTATCCAGAAACCTTGTATCACACTTTGCAGATTCTTTGTCAATGTCAACCATGTGAATGAGTCACGGCCATTGCTTGACCAATTTGCTCTCTGTGAAAGCCCTAGAAAATATTTTCTCTCCATGTGACTCTCTTTAGGCACACTATACATCATCGATCGCATTCCTCTGTGGCTCCTTAATCAGAAAATTTGGGGCACAACCAAGTTACAGGATGTTGTAGTACAGGTTCTCCTATGTCCTGAGTCTTCAGTGGCCTTGAAAGCCCAAATGTTGGCTGACCTTGCAGCCCTTCCATTTCTCCAATTTTTGATCTGAAAACTTAGGTTGTTAGCCCTCCAGAAGAGAAGCAAATTATTTTCCTGCAACATATGCAGTTTGGTTTACCCTCATTATCTATCTAAATATCAGACATCATAGGCATAACATGGAACATTTTCCATCAAGTATTGAGGTATTAAACTTTAAGCCCTTACAGAACATGAAGAAAAGACAATTTAAAAAATAGGAATGAACACTTACATATATTTACACAGAAATTTAGAAATCTATCCATATATAGCATTGTAGCAGGACTGTCCTGTGGCATTTTTCCTATGTCTTATTTTTCATTTATTACCACTTATTTAAAAAAAACTTTTATTTGAAAGACAGTATAGTAATACTTGGTATGTCATGGCAAGAAGCACGTATTTAAAGATCAGAATGACAGGCATTCCAAGCGTGACCCTTCTATTACACATTGGTATCTTCAGTACAGTTGTTTGGGTCACAAGTATCAGCATATATAGTTAGTCAAGGTGACAATTGTACCAATTAACTGCTAGTTTCAAAGACCTGCTGATGTTTCTCAGGATCATTGCCTTACCCATCCAGTGCATATAAATGTATGGCTTTGCCCCTGTCATGTTTCCTGGCTTTTCTCCTTGCCTTCTATTCATTGTCTAATGCCGTGCAATTTGATTTTTGTTCATGAACTCTTTGCCTACCCTTATGCCTTCAAGAGTTTCTCCTACTTTCTCTTCCAGGGGATTGAGTGTTTCTGTTTTAATGTTTAGATCTTTAATCCATTTTGACTTTAGCTTAGTGCATGGTGATAGAGCAGGGTCAAGTTTTAGTTTTCAGCATGTGGAGAGCTAGTTTTTCCAGCACCATTTGTTAAAGAGGCTGTCTTTCTTCCAGTAAGCATGTTTGGCCCCTTTGTCAAAGATCAAGTGGTTGAGTGTGTTTGTAGAGGCCTCTGCATCTTCTAGTCTATACCATTGATCCTCAGGTGTATTTCATTGCCAGTACCATGCTGATTTTGTCACAGTAGCTTTGTAGTATAATTTCTAGCTCCTATTTCTGCCTTAAATGTGGATACGATGGCTTGAGGTACAACAGCCATTTTGTGACCATGTGGAAAAAAATCAAATATTAAAATAGTAGAGAAAGAGAACTTCATGGTACTCTTCAGCACTGCATGGATTTTAGCTTACCTATGACCTAACTTATCCTGTAATAAAAACAAATCTTTTTTAACCCAAGGCAAATCCTTACAGAACTTGATATACACAGCCGTTTTCAATTGTGATGCATTGACATTCTAGGCTGAGTAATTCTTTGTGGGTGAGAACACTGTGGTACATGTAAAATGTTGAGTAGCATCACTGGTCTCTTTACCCATCAGTTGTGACAACCAAAATTATTAAAACATTGCCAAATACTTCCTGCTAAGATCAGTTGGCAGAGACACTCTCATTTGATCTTAATGGTTTTTAGAGGTAGGCAGGTAGGCAATGAGACATATGAGATTAAGTGACATGCCAGATGATACAACCTTAGTAATTGAGAGGCCTAGGATGGGAACTCAGGGCTTCTAGCTGGCATATCAGTGTCTAGTATTTGCTGTTGCAGTGGTTGAATTTCTTGTTTCAGAGGAGGCCACTGATCCAGTTTCTCTCTCTCTCTCTCTCTCTCTCTCTCTCTCTCTCTTTCTCTCTCTCTCTCTCTCTCTCTCTCTCTCTCTCTGTATTTAGTGAAATGTCTACAGGGTGTTCTGGGTCTCACTACTATATCTGGCTCTGAGTGATCTGCCTGTTTACAGCCTCCGAAGAGCTGGGAGGTGCACTCTACCATGCCCAGTCTATGAGCTAGTTGAAAGGATCTCTGTTTAAATGCTGCTTGATTACTGTCAGGAATAATTAGAGCTGGGGAAAGAATTAGAACTCACTGAAGAGAAAATCATAGTGTAACATCTGCCCCCTTGCTTACTTGATCAGAAAGATGCCAATCCATTTCCAAAAGGCGGTTAGCATGTCTGGGCTTTCGAAGAATCTGGCATTCTTAGAAAACCATTGGTGGCAAACACAGGGCATCTCTTGTTTCCAAAAACCACACTCGTATAAGGAAGCCAGTGCATTTCCTGATTGCTCCCCGCCCATGCCTTCATGATTCTGGTCCTCAGCTGCCCTTGGGAAGTTAAAAAAATAAAGTTGAAAATACTTTATTTCGATTTGATTCTTTTTGTCCCCTGCTTTGTTTACTAGGAAAGCAATCTGCAGCAAACACCAGCCACATGCTAACTCAGGCCCCAGAGTTAAATGTCACATGTGGCTTCTCTGATGTTTCCAGTTCTCAACTAGGATGGTCCACTGGGGTGAAATCAATGTAGCATCCTCCCAAGTTCCAATTCTAAGCCTACGAACAAAAGAGCACATCCTGTCTTAGCCAGTTCTTAGCTGCCAAGAAAGCTGTTCTTGGTGAAAATATGGAACCAGGAGTGCTTCTCCAGGGAAGAGGGCATATTTATCGACCCATGTCAGGCTTAGTTTTTGGCTATGTCTTGTTTTATTTTCTAATGCTTTCCAACCAAAAGTTGATGTATTTTTAAAGTGTATCTGTCTAGTGTCTTCAGTGAACCCCTGTGAAGTCTGCTAGACTTGCTAATAGCTACTGAGGAATCAGGTTTCCTCACTAACTATTGGCCTCTGTCAATGTTGTCTGAACTTATTTTTGGAAAAATTATTGTACTGTTTAGGAGAAAATTGTGAAGTATTATTTTTAAGATATTATTCACCATCTCATCCTGTGACATTAGGTACTGTAGACAGAGCAGTATGCCTAAAGGGAATGTTGCAAGAAAAATAAAAATGCCTTAATTTCTCTTACTTATTTTTAATAGATTTTTATTTTTCTATATCATATGCTATCTTCTACTCTTCTTCTCTTTTGAGAAGATGAAGAATTATGTCCTTCTTCAAGGACATAATTAAATGACTAGTAAATTTATAAGCCTAATTTTGTGGCACACAAAGCCATTGCATCAACAGGGAGGTATAAATAACTTAAACTGAGGTTGACTTCCAAATGTTAAGGGACCATGTAAACAGAAAATGAAACATGTGAAGTGATTCATAAACATAAACAGTCTCTGTAATTGTGGTGGCCATTCTTCAGGGTCTTGCGATCTCCACATCAGAAGAACCCATATATTTATTGATGGTGATAATATTTATTTCATCCCATCATATGAGAAACATGGGATCAGCTTGAAATTTTAAGAATAAATTTGTTAAAAAGATTTTATTTCTACAAATGGGTCATTCTGGTAAGATTCAGCTGTAAAAAATACAATTTTCTAGCAAGATAGTGCAAATGTTACGGAGTGGTATAGATCCAGTCATAAACAAGAGAATTGAAAGGGACAATGTGTATTTGTCTATTACTTCTGTTGTTCATTATAACATATTGTGGGGAACCATGATTTTTTCCTGCTCATGACTATTGTGGAAGGTTTCTGCTTTCTACTGAATGCCAACAAATGTTAGAGGGGACTTTTTTTTTCAATCCCCTATTTACTGAAGATAAAGTGAGTACTTATTGGTACAGATCCCGATTTCCACTTCCCTGCAGTGTGTAAAGTCACTGCATTGAGAAGGAAGAAAGACCCACCTCTAGTTACATTGGGCCCTCATGCCACTGAGGTCTGGATTTGAAAGGAAGGTTGATTTGTTCTCGAGCTTGTATTCAGGTTATGTTTGCAGAGTTGAGCAAAGGCAGCTACCTCTTCCAGATCTGGAGAGGGGCATGAGCAGCACACTCTCATTTTTGCTCTCAGTTTGTGTTGCATTCTACTTTGCATCTCGATTTCAAAGGGTGGTTCCCAAAGCTGTCCATTTATCCCCAGTTAACCTTAGATACTGTATTTGTCTACCAGTGAAAATCAGTGAGAAACCAGGAGAGAAGGGTTTTCAGTTTCCCTTACATTCAACAGCGTCATAACCACCTTATGAAGAGGTGGTGGTGGACACCACTTCTCGTTTTCATGTGAAGAAGTAGTAGAGATGGAGATTGTGTGGGGTAATAGGATGCTGTCATCACAAGCATGGGGCCAAGTCTTGTTTGTGCCCCTTTGAGTGAACTCACATGGGGAGAAGTTCCTTGATTTTCTGAGCTCAGTTCTACCTCTTAAAATTGAATAGCCTCATCATTCTATAAAGTTCTGTGGAAACTAGAAGTGCACATTGAGAACATGAAGCACAATGTTGATGCATAGCAGCTACTCAGTGAATACTTGAGAATTTGGAGCTGAGATGTGAAACACAGAATTTGAAAGATCCAGTGAAGCTGAGACCAAGAGCTAGCTGACTGAGTCAACTGAAGGTCATCTGCAGGAATTCCAAGGTGGAGTGTAGACATCTCGGCAGTCTCATGGGGACTGCACCACTAATTCAGGTGGAAGTGTGGCTTTCATTTGTAGAAGCCAGAACAAGATGTGTGTTATGAGTCTTACAGTGTGTTACCCATCAAACAGCAATTTCTTTCTCAGGAGCACTTCTAGTTTTTTCTGAGGGGGCTATTTTTGGGTGGTACAGGTACAGTATGCTCCAGGAGGACATATTCCAGGCTGTCTTCCTTCACGATATTTCTAGTATCTAGATCAGAACTGAGCATCTTTCATTGGTCATTAAACATGAGGTGAGCCAGTGTGTAAATGAAGAGAAAGGAGGTGGCTATGAGCTGGAGTCAAAGGAGAAGACTTGGAAAAGGCGGTGCTTGAAAAGGGTCTTGAACATCAGTGAACTTTGTAAAGCAAGGGAAGAAAGAACCTTGGCATGATTAACAAAGCTGTAGAAACTATTTAGTTGAGTACATTTGAAGGAAGAGGGGAGAATTAAGCAGTTAGGAGGATCACTTGAACTGACAGCCTGGTGTCTTTTGCTGTATTATTTGTAGCTCTTAAGATGACACCATAGACAACAGAATTGTCTCTGTAGCTTGTTCACTGGCCATACTAAGTCATGTTTTGTATTTGGGATTTTCCAGGTTGCTGGTGGCAGTAATATTTCTGGACAGTGTGCTTTTTAGAATTATTTCTTTCTTCTGAAGGAAGCCGAAAGCTGTATGTGGGAGGGAAAATGGCAAAATAAAGACTAAGCTGTGATGTGCACACTGTCCCTCCTACAAACACGTCCTAGTCACAACTGAGCAGTCGTGACACTCTCCATTAATTTAATGAAATTAATTTTTCCACACAGCACTTTCTATGCTACAAAGCACTTTACAGTGAATGGTAAAAGGAGATAATGAGATAATGTTTTATGGAACCACGCAGCAGCTAGTTTCCTATCATTAGTATGGCAGAAAAATATATTAAAAATGGCATGGATAAAAGAAAATTCAAATAGCAACCAGATGAGAGAGTACAGAAGCAGGATGGAAGGCTTACTACTTTTTATCCTGAACTATAAAAGGAGCCTAACTTGCTGGTGGGATTTCAGCCTCTAGCAAATGCACCTAGGGCCTGGCACTTGCCCTTTCTAGAACATGTAGTTCATGGAAAATATGTTTATCATCTCTAATTTCTCAAAAGAAAGCCTTGTATAGGGGAAAGATTGTAATATTTAGAGTCAATCAGATCTGAGTTAAAAGCCAGTTCTGCTGTCCACTGACTTCTGGATACCTAAGCCTGTGTTACAGAGTTATTGTGAGAGTTAGGTTTGCAAGTTACTTGGTAGTGCATAGTAGCTGCTCAGTAAGCACTAATTCCACTCCTATTTTTATTAGTGACAAAAGCTGTCAGGCAAGCCAGTCTCATGGTTTAGGTCTCCCATGCCACAGCTGTGTTCATGCGTGTATGTGTGGTGGAGGGTCCACTGGAGGGTAAAGATGCTTTTCTAACATTCTTCATCCATTTTTTTCCCATGCTAACAGAGTAAGTTAATTACTTAAGTATTGTTCTATCTTCCCTTAAATGACAAGAATAAATTTGGATTGACCTTAGCCCATAATTAATTACTTAAGGATGGCCACTACAATGTGCTTCTGGTCAGTGTGACCTAAAAGGAAATCTTACTGGGAAATGATTGGGGAAGTTTCTTTGCTCTTCAGAAAAGATGCATACAGAAGTGGTCCTTCCTTCTGTCCTGGATACTAATGTGTGTTCACAGGGTATGTTCAGCTATGGCCACCATCTGAAAGCTGAGGCAGGGAATCTGGTCTTCAGTGACTTATCTGCTAAATTGGGGATAGGTTTAAGGGACCTATTCCTAAACATCTGTGATAGAGCAAACACATCCATTCCTTGTTTTGGCAGTATAATTTGGGTTTTGTACTAGTTGTAGCTGAAGGCATAATAATTGAGTTAAGAGGATATCAAATATAATCTAGGGTTAACCTAAGTTTAATTTGCCTCAGAGAAAGGTATTTATGTTTCTTTTATTGAAACAGATTTATTTGAGGTAGATTAAAAATATAATCTCATGAAACACTTGGAAACTAGCACCTGTCTAATTCCTATGCATAGAGAGCTTACCGAGCCTGAGGAACCAGCCAGAGAAGAGAAGAAAGGGGAAAGGTATAAAAAAAATGTATGGAATACTCACTTTATGCTAGAACATTGAGGTTTTGAAAGAACACGGATTGTGTTAGCTTTATTTGTAGATAGTGCAAATGAGCTCAGAAAGGTTAAATAGCTGCCAAGATATGCTGTTAAGAGGTAGATTAAGAAAAAAAGCTGGAATCTCATCACCGTTTTCTTGGTAAAGAGTTGGAAGCTCGAAGAAGTTAAGTAACTTAAGCAAGTTTACTGCCAAGACTGATCTGGAATCCGAATTTCCTGATACTGTGTCTTGAATTTTTCAGTTGTGTGTCCTTCCCAAGTTTCTCTGGTGCTGGAAATAAATAGGTTAGCATGGATTTGTCTATTTGTTCACTTAGTAAGTAGTTGCTGTGCACTTACTAGATAACCTACGCTGGGCTGCGATTTTGGTATCCACTGGTGAATGAAAGGGACAGTCCCTGCTGCCCACTTGGTTGAGATGCTGCCCTGGAGTGTCATGGGCCAGGCCAAGCTAGCAGATGGGATGACTAGAGGAGGGCAGAATTTGCTTCACAGGTGTTGTGAAGGAGAGAAAGACTTGGCTGGAGAGCAAGGCCCCTCGGTTAGGGGACCTGGGAGAGAGCCCTTCATGATGGTTGATAGGGACTCAGGCTTCAGAACCCAACACTTCCATTGAGACCCATCATTCTGTGTTTTAGCACAGAGTAGGGAAGGACAAAAGCTAAAAATTCTAAACAGGCCCACTTCAGAAGGTGGCCTGCTAGAGGGCCCACTTTTGCTGCAATCCCTAGAAAGTATTTGATGTGACTCTCATACATACTCCAAATCTCAGTGAGGGAAAGGCTTCAGGAAAGTGAGCACCACTTTATTTCTTTCCTTTGTTGTGCTCTGCAGTTCTGAAAATCTCCTCCGGGAACCCATGGGAAGATGAGGGAGAGGCAGTGATGTGTTGGTGACTACCCACTGCCAGCTGTCTGACAGGGTGGTGCATGGAAGTTTTGATTTGTTATATTATCTAGTTTCTGTGGTACAAATATACTCAACAGGAATGAGTTCAATCTATCAATGTGATGTCAAGCAATTTCCATTATTCTTAAAAATGAGTGCTGGGCTCTTAGATGGTATGAGGAGCTGCAGTGAATGCTGGTTCCAACAAACTCCAGTAAGAGGTACAATGGCCACTCATGAAGTTATCGCACTAAATCCCTGAGGGCCACATACTTGGGGTAGGGGACAGTATCTGCATAGGCACTTCCCTTGACATTTGCATTCAATTTCTCTACCTTTGAAATACAGGCTGATTTATGAACCTTTTCCCTCTTCCTACTCTCCTTTTCAGCAGTTTTTTTTTTTTTTTTCTCTTCTGACTTTAGAAAAAAAAAAGAAATCTAGAACAAAATTCTTGCTTCCTGTTTAAACAAGACACATTTCTCAGACTTGTTATTGATTTTCCTGTTATTCCCACAATACATCAAGTTAGAAAGAAGAAGTTTGTTTTATTTTTCTTGCAAAGAAAAACAAATACCCCCTAGACTTTGCCTCCTCCTGCAAACCCATTCTTTCTGAAGTGCGTTAAGAAGTGCAATGTCGTGCACTAAGATCTCCAGGCAGTGTGAAGAGAGCCTCTTCTTTCCAGCCAATGCTCATTTTCAAAGCCACTCTTTTCCTTGATATGATTTAGAATGTTATTTGTTCAGCCTATAAGTGGAGCTGAGAATATTACGGACTCAAGATATGAATCCTACTATTGAAAGCGCATCAAGAAGAGAGAGCATTGCTGTCTCAGCCATTACATTGGCTGTAGATTCGTCATAATGTTCTGAGGGCCCTGTCTGATCAGAAGCTAATTTTTAAATAGCAAATTTCATGTGAGCAAGAAGTGCAATTATTGGATGCTATCTGCAGTGGACAGTTACAAGGGCAGATTAAAAAAATGAGAGTTTTTGAAAAGCAATTAGATGGGCAGGAGGCCAGATCTGAAGATGGAAGAAGACAAAGAAAAAACAATGAGGTGAAAAGGAATGGGGTCTGAAAATTTAAAGAGAAAGTTAATTTGTACTTGTTGTGCAGGCAAGCCCCTCAGCAGTGGGTGGGGTGCTTATAGGGCTACACTCCTTGGGCATGAGGGCGCTGTCTTGGAAGAGAGTGCCTTAGTTTTGTCCTATCATAAGTAGACAAGGAAGCATTTATTGGAAACAGAAAGCTAAGGGTTAGAAGTTGCCTTGTCAATCAATCCATTCCTGTAGAAAGGTTTTGCTAATAATCACACTTACCTAAAAGATATTCAAAAAGAGCCTCTGAGGAAGAAAGGCAAGGGCAAGCTTCTTTTTTTAGAATGAATAGTAATGAGGGAGAGAGAGGATGGTGAACAGTACTCCCTTGGGAACAAGGCTACCTCGTGGGCACAGCCAAGGTGTTGTTGCTCTGGAGGCAGACATACCTGATGGAGCCCTGTCCCTGCCACACCTCAGCTATCTGGCTATGGACAACTTGCTTAACTTCCCTGGGCTTTAATTTTGCCCAGCACAGTGGGATAAGGGTGCCAGAGTTGTTCAGAGAATTAAATGAGAAAGTAATAGAATGTATCTTACATATTCAATAAAATATCTTGTGTTCTCAGGGGCTCTGAGCCAGAGCCCAAGTGTAGTTATGTTCTATGTGATGAATAGTCTCATAGATGAGTTATTTCCTGGTATAGTCAGTGGGATTCTACGGGCCAGGGCTGATGACACTGGCAGATGAGTGAGCCTCAGAGGTCACCTCTGCCCTCCCAGCTCCTGGTGTAGGGAGATCCACAGGTGCCAGAAATCCTGCCTGGGTGTTGTCAGGATTGAGGATGAACCTTGCATGAATTCTGGGGTGAGGACTGTCCTATCATAACACCACCACAATCTACTGTAAGTAGGCAGTGGAGAGGGGGAGTAGTTGATTCCAAGTTTGGATAGAGTTATTACTTTATTATTTTCTCTATAAATGCAGGAATGACTCATTTCAGGAAAAAGAAATCCGCAAACACAAAGCAGTGAAAGAAAAGGAAATGTATAATGTTCATAATTTTCCCACCCACAATGAGATATTTATGATTTTAAAACTTCATTCTTACTAAATGAGCCTATAACCTTAGGCATGAGTTCTACTTTTTATTGTAAATTTATATTTGTTTCAATATACATATCCTGCTTTAATTTAAATAATTTAATGTCCCCTACTTCCAGATCCTTGAATGCGTCATACTCTCTGGGGGGGGGGTCTTCACGGGCAATGCTATGCTTTCCTGCACTAGTACATAAATCAAAATGTCTCCTGCTTGGCAATCTATTTTTTCAGCTCTTTCTCTCATTTTCTGCGTGCGTACATGCTGCAGTGCTAGAAGCTTTTGCTTTGCACAGTTTAAATTAGGGGAATATACAACTCTGATTTTTGCTAGTCTATTTTTGCTCATAATGAAAAGCATTGCTTCCATAAGAAAATATGTATATAAAACTACACAGAAAATCAATTAAATCTTGTTTATAAATAGCTAAAGTAGGATTTTGTGCTATTGTTCTGTAGTAGTTTCACCCCTCTCCCCCTATGTGTTCAAATTTTAAGCCCCAGCACCTCTGAGCATGAGCCTTTGTGGAAAACTGTCCTTATAGATATATGAAAGTTAAGGTGAGCCAGTAGTGAATTAGCATGTGCTCTTGATGCAGTGACTGCTGTTTTCAAAAGAGATCCAGACACTGAAATGGAGTGAAGAAGGTGACATGATGGTGGCAGCAAATTGGTAGTATGCTAATGCAAGCCAAGTGCTGCCAGAAGTTACCAGAAGCTGAAAGGAAGTGGAGGAAGCACAGAATTCCCTGTCAAGGCCATTCCAGGGAGAGGTCATGCTGACACCCCAATTTCAGAAATATGGTCTTCAGAATGGTTAGAGAATAAATTTCTGCTTTTCTAAGTTGCCTCATTTGCAGTTCTTTGTTGTGGTAACCCTGGGAAACAGACATTTATACCTGATCACCTCTGGGAACACATTTATTCAAAGAGTGGGTATTGTAAAGGGTACTCAGAGCTCAGAGTCCACAGAAATATTTAGTGCCTAATATAGTTGAAACATGGTACTCTACACATTTCATGTAATTTAAAGCACTCTTTGCCCGGAAAGCCTGACCTCGACACTAATAGGAACAGCTCTACTTTGCTTGGCCCTACCCCAGCAGACATAAATATAGATTCCAATTTTGTCACAAGGTGTTTGTTACATTCAATAGTGTGTTCCCAGGTGGAAGGCTAGACCTTAACTGAGCCAACATTTAATGGCTACCTATTACGTATATGTAGGTGGTATATGGTAGTGAACTACACCAAGCCCGTTCCTATAGGGAGCACATGGATAGTCTAGTGGAGGAACAGTGAAACAGGAGTGTTGGAAAGATGATAAAAGTGAATATAGAGCATCCTGTGGGGAGGTGAGGTGGGCTGGCCTGGGGTAGTAGCTAGGGGCCCACACCAGAGGAAGGTGGAAGCATTGGGCCAGTGTCAACCTTTCTGGAGGCTCCCTTGAAAGGGAATGAGGGGAGGTAAGGTAAGGGTGGCTGCCTCTATTATGTGAAGAGAACACCAAAAGCGAATCTGTCATTCATTTTTGACAAGGAGGGATTGCCTTCCTGGATATGCTGGAGAGAGGACTTCTAAGAGGAAATTTTTTTCTCAGATTCACCTGAGATTCTTGGCACTTGTGTATCATTTACAGCACTTGATTCACCTTGTTTCCTACTCATTCTAGATTAAGAAAATCAACCTGTTGACTCAAATTTCATTACCATCTATTTGTTAGTTTGGTAGGACTGAGTCCTTCAATCTGTTCAGTTGACTTAATTCATTCCAGTTTTATAATAGAGACTCAGCAAAAAATTAATGGAAGTGGTTTGCTTTCTTGTAAGAAGGTTAATTTGCTGTGGTAAATCAGCTTTAGAATCACCAGTTAATTTCTTTGGTGTCCCACATTAATTATCAGGGAAAACAATTTTATGCCTAACTGAAAGAATGAAACAAGAGTAGTTAGATTCTCATGGCAAATTACTTGGATATGAGAAAATCTGCGAAACGCATATGACAGCACTGACTTAAATACTTTCATTTAATGATAAGGCAGATATCTATCTGCCTAGTGTCTCAGAGTGTAGGCTATTGATGTTTCAAGGTCAGGACAGTGGTGTGTGATAGAGACAATTCTAGGCAATACTTAGGATGAGCTTCAAGCTTTCCTGGGACTTGCTCTCAGC
Organism: Ctenomys sociabilis; assembly: GCA_004027165.1. Classification (NCBI taxonomy): domain Eukaryota; kingdom Metazoa; phylum Chordata; class Mammalia; order Rodentia; family Ctenomyidae; genus Ctenomys; species Ctenomys sociabilis. The sequence continues at coordinate 38,440 of PVKA01018346.1, forward strand.
TGTGGCATCATATGGTTTATCTGAACCATTAGATTTTACAAATGGACTTATTTTCAATGCTGATTTATATTCACCACTGACTTATTTTCATTCCAAGGTCACTGAAATATATAAAAACCTAAACTTCATTAGAAATTCAATAGCGTCTAAATAGGTGTAGAACTCTTCATATTTGTATATTACATTGTTCTTCATCTGAAAGCTGATTAGTCTATAACTATCTGTATTTAAGATGCTAGATGATGTTTAGTTTAGATGAAGTCATCACCCTTCTCATGAATCTTAGGGCTTTTGGGCTCTCAGTGTCATTGCTAGTGTTTGTTCTCATCATATCACATGACTAGTGTTTTATCAGTATCAGTCTCTCTTTTCTTTTCTTTGTTTTGTTTTGTTTTTGTGGTTGGCTCAGTCCAACCTGGGGGCTGGGCTGGCCTGGCATGTGGTGCCTGGGATTGAACCACAGTCCCTGCAATTGCCTAAGCTTGCCTAAGCAGGTACTTTAGACCATTGAGCTATCTCACCAGCCCTTGTTTCAGTTTTTAAGCTACTAATTGAGTCAGATATTACAGTGGCTTTATGCATCTTGTTACTTGCATTTTATGCTGCTCACATATTACTGAGAACCTGCCCAACTCACAATCAAGCCCTGCAAATTCTAGGAAGAGGCATGTGCAGAGTCTCACCTATACTCTGAGACATCTCAGTTTCCTGCACAAAGGTTTCGTTAGTGTGGAATCATTTTTTATCAAGCCCCAGGTTGGCTTTTAACCTTCTTCAAGTGTGGATGGCTTTTTACTGGGTGCAGCTTGGCTTAGAAAAGCACTTCTTCCCTGGCATAGCAAGGCAGGCATGAAACGTGCAGGGGCAGAAGAATGGGGTGCAATTGATCTTGGAAAGCAACACTGTAGCCTTGTAATCTGTGTACCCCTGCTGTCAGACATGAGTCATGTGCAGCTCTGAGTTTGTCATTGCGATTCACTGTCTGTGTGATTCCCTGAAAGGCACAGAAATGTTTCTAGGTTAAGGTAAACATGAAATGACCTGAGTCTGTATCTTAGCTCTGTTGCCTGTAGGTGAGTGGCCTTGATACAGTTTTGGAAACAGGCTAGTCTGCTGGGACTAGAGGTGGCTCAGACAGCATATATTATTATTTTCTTATTTTGTTGATACAGGGTCTTGCTACACAGTTTGGACTCATAATTACCTTCCTGTCTTAGACTCCCTGGTGCTGGGATTGTAGGAGTGTACCACCATGCCACTTGGGGCCAGCACAGCACATCCAGAGTTCTGGGGCTACACAGCATAAAGTACTAGGAATCAAACTTGGGCCTTTATGCTTGCCAGGCAGACACTTAGACCACTGAGCTGTCTCCTGAACCATACAAGGGATATTTTAATGGCCCCTTAGGTAAAAGTCTTGGTTGAGTCTACAGGGTTGGCATGGGGGCTTGACAACATTGGAGGATAGGCCCCTTCTTATCCTGGTGACCACTAACTCTGACCTCATATGCAGGAGCAGAGAAGCCATGCTCACAGTTAAGACACACTTCTTTTATGGTGTGACCTAGAAATCACATCACCATTTCCCTTACCATCCAGAATCTACTTACATGATCATGAAAACGATAAGTGAAGCTTAAAGAGCAAATATTCCTAGAGGAGATGCAAAGAAAGCAATCTTGGTGGGAGGCTGGAGTGGAGATTCCTAACTCCCTGTGCCTGTTTTCCTATATTTGAATTAGAGATGATGGTTGTCTACCTCATAGGATGGTAGTTGTGGATATAGTGATGGAATTTTTAGGGGAAATCCTTGGTGAAGGACCTAACATTGAGCAAGTGTTAAATAAGATAAGTTATTGGATGCAGTACAGTGTCACTCATGAATCAAATGATGTGAAGTTCCCTAGCCATGCCAAGGATGATGGACGTCAGCACGACAATTCGAACGGATGCCACTCAGGAGCTGTGTGGTCCAGAATGCTTCTTGGTCAGTCCCAGCCTCTGTAGGCAACTCTGTGTTGTGTTTGAAATGTGGCTTTTAAAGACACATGTCCTGGTTTAGAAACACAGCCCTGCCCCTTGGAGCTGTGCTGTCTGAGGCAAGGAATTCAACTTCTGTATATCTGAGTTTTTCCTATTTCCAAAGTGAAGATAGCAGCAACATTTGGGTAATAAGGCTGTTGGGATAATTAAATGAGCCATAATTTGTTGAGTACTTGTAGCAGCATGGCGTGCACAGAAATTTCTGGTAAATGAGTATCTACTGAATAAATTGCTCTATTACAGGTATGCTGCTTAGTCCTAATATTATAAACCTTTCCTCTAATAGGTTTACCCAACAAGGAGGTTGATTCCTTAATTTCCCTCAAGATTAAAGCCTCCATTGAGGGACAAGACTTGACTTTCTCTGTATTGGGTGCCTGGAGTTGGAATAATGTTTGTTCTTTGTAGGCACTGATGGGTAACTGGATTCTGGAAATTTGTATTCCTACAGGACATTAGACATATCAGTACTGATGTGATATTTTACTGTCCTGTTGTGTTCCAGGAGGGAGATAGCACTCCAACAGAAGAGCATAGATTATGAGATAGGAAAGAATATGGATGCTAGGATTGTAAAGCTTTGATTCAAGGGTTCTGGCCATATCCATTTGTATGACTGTGGAGAAACGAAGGTCATGAAAACCTTAAATTTTCATCTATGAAATGAGAATAGTATTTACCCTAGGTAGGATTTTGAGAACTTTGAAGTATAGTGCCTCTTACGTACCTGACATAGCATATAGGCCATGTCCAGCTATTAGGAAAGGGGTCTGGTCAGTGTGGAAGGGATACACCTGGAGGACAAATGGTCAGTAGCACTGGGAGGCTGATGCACATGGGGCTGTCCTTAAAAGCAGAGGAAGGCCTTGAGGCAGATATGCTCCTTCTTTCTGAGGAGAGGAAGGCTACTTTCTGTGAAGTTTTTCTGATTTTCAGGCATAGCACTTGCTTCCGATTGAGATGTTTTCTGCAATGCAGAAGGATTCCATACAGAAGCCTGATAAGGTCGGTATACTCTCATTGAAGAGATGATGATGTGATTTGCTGCAATATCAGAGTGGGAGGTGACTCTATGCTTTTTGGGCTGCAGGCAGATGTGACTTTAAACTCCAAATGCCAATAAAGGAAACTCTGGAAAACAAATAGGAAAAATATGAGCAAACATGGCAATGCAAAAAGGAGGGAGCATGAAAGGAATACAAGACAGAGCAGACAGAAGAGACAGCAAGGGCTTGCTTTTGGTGTTCTTGCGTTTGACTTCTAATGAGTTCAGATGGGACCTTGGCTGAATATTCTTTTGGTGAGACTTTATTAACGTTAGGACACAAAGCCAAAAGCTCTGGAATAAAGAAATCTTGTTCATTAAAAAGCAGAAGGAAAACAGAGACCTTGATGTCTTTAAAACTAGTTCAGTAGAGATTGCTCCAGGTGGGTGTTATGATCAACAAGAAGCAAGGACCTGACAACACTCTTTCTGGGGGCAGGGAGCCTTAGACCAAGCAACTCTTTTACAAGGCAGTTTGGAATGTAGGGTCTCACCAAATTCTCTTGGGTAAGAGTCATACCTAAGGCAAATGCCCTTGTTGCTTTTCTTCTTCAATGGTGGGGCTCTATATGCTCACCATTGATCCACCATGGTTCTGTTTGCCAAGGATCTACAAGCCAACCTGCCTATTTATTTATTATTTTTTATTAATTTTATTGAGAAACAAATAGCAATGAGACAGTTTCAAAACCAATTAGTAGGACAGTTTCAAAAATTAATGCACTGCATATTGTTGTCTTTGTAGTGCAAGATGCAGACATAATGTCCTGTCCAAACACTATTAGTACGATTTTTACTTCTCATTGAATTAAGAGGAAGTAGCTGTATATCTATCCTAACTATTTTGTGTATACAGATAAAAAATGGTCCTTCATTTATATCCCCTTTTTGGTTTAGTTTTGTCAGAGATGGGTATTCCACTGCCCATTTAGTTGGTGCTAAGCAGGGGGGAATCTTACAAGCATTTGCCCTCTGGCCTTAACTGTCCAAATAAATACCCTCTGGAACTCTGGTGGTAGAAATTCATATGTCAGTTACAGCCTGATTAGAGAGGAGTTTTGGTATGTTGGAAGGCTCAGTGCAGGGAGAGGAGATATTTTGGTAATAGCATAGCCTCATGCCATCTTTAAAACTGGATAATGCAGGAAGCTGATAGCTCATGTATCAGAAAGACAAGAACTATCAAAAATACCATCGATAATCATGATGAAAAATGAAGCCACTGCATAAAACCCATGATCTAATGAGAAAACAATCTTACCTAATCTGTGAGACAGGGAATCAGACACATTTGCGTTGGCTGGAGTGGCAGAGGCTGTTCTGACAGTTGTAACAAGTAGATGTGTCTTTTCAGGGTTGTGTAAGGAATATTCATTTGTTCTTCCATTCATGCACTCAGAAAAGCATTTTTACCCTTCTGGTGCCACAAACGATGCTACAGCCTATGGTTCCAGTGGTGCATTGCAGAAATAGCCCCTGCTACTAAAGACTCTAGGCAGAGGGAAATAGGGAAATAGGCAAATACCATAGAAAAATTGGTCTAGTGGGCTTTGTATAATACAGAAGTCTTGGGGAGGTGAGATGGGAGTTTAAAAAAAGCTTCTGAGAGTAAGATTCTTCTGTTTTCTCTCTGGAGTGAACATCCTTGTCATTCCAATAAATCAATAGGAATATACACATGAGTGTGAATACACACTGGAACACATACATACACACACAAGTTCTACCTGAAAGGGCTAGGAAGCTGCAGGAGACAGCAGTCTTGTACTAAAGTTCTCTTAACTCTAGTCAAAAATAATGAGGCACTTAAAAAATGCTTCTAACAGTGATGAAAATGAGTCACCCAGACAGTCAGGATTTACTCATTCTAAGAAAAATGAATGTGCACCTCTTTCCTGTGGAAAGTTTGGAAGATGGACTAGATGAGATGAAAAGGGTTCAAGGTAGTGGAAACAGATAAAATATTTAATAACCTCATGAAGAAAATGAGTGGAAAGGGCCATTGTTTGGGCTGCAAGTGAAGACTTCAAGTGACAGTTTTATTACTTTCCTCTCTTCTAACCTCTACATCTGATCTCAGCAGTGAACTCTGCATGCTGTTTCTAGTGTGGCTTTTTATTTTCAATCCCCTGAGTCCTGGCCTCAGCCTTTGTAACTGAATTACATTTACCAGAGGACATGGAGATTCAGAGGATGCAACTTTGGCCATTGGGACAGGACATGGTGGAATTTTTGGGGTCTTCCAAGTAAAGTATCATGTCGTCTGAAAATAGTGATAATTTAACTTATTCTTTTCCTATTCTTATTCCCTTTATTTCTCCCTGTTTTCTAATGGCTGTTGCTAAGGATTCCAACACTATATTGAATAGGAGGGGTGATAGAGGACATCCTTGTCTTGTACCTGATTTAAGAGTAAAAGATTTCAGTTTTTCCCCATTTAGGATTATATGAGCTTTTGGGTTGTCATAGATGGCTTTTATCAAGTTAAGATAGAGTCCATCTATTCCAATTTTCTGTAGGACC
>PVKA01018347.1:0-44037 GCA_004027165.1 Ctenomys sociabilis
TGGAAGCTTAGCCACTCTGATGAACAGAGAGTTTGTCACTTTTTTTTTTTTTTAACAGTCAAAGAAAGATTATATGTTCTCCCCCTAATCTCCGACCAATGACCTAGGGTAAGGGCGAGAGGAGCAGATGTTATTTGTCTCATGTTATCAAAATAACCGACATCCCACAGAAGTTTCAAGGGAAGAAAGCAGGCAAAAATAGTGAAGGCTACTGCAAAGAGATAAATGGAGAGGAGATCCCACTGAAGAGAGAGGAGTCATTAACAATGAGAGCGCTGTAGAAAAAGAAAAGGAAGTTATGGCGCCAGACACACGGACATAGACAACATCAAACACTAAAACTTAGAACCTAGGTATCAGTTATAAGCCGGCAAAAACTCAAAACAGCCTGGAACAACTTCAGGCAAACTCAAAACAACCTGGAACAACTTCAGGCAAAATTACTCCGTGGAGATGTGACTTGTGGCCCAAACCAAATCCCGGAACAACATCAGGAAGAGAGAACAATCCAAGGGCTCATGCACCTTGAACCACAGTGCCACAGGGATTGCAACGCTCACGCATTTTGTTCCCAGACACTTCAAATCAAAACATGAGCGCTCGCAACCTGAGAATGAAACAAAACCACAAAACAAAACATAAGACAACAGACAAAGTTTTACGGCCGTACTTACCCTGAGAGACGGCTGTTGGAGCCATTCGTGCGAGGGCGATCCCGGACGAGCCCCCAAATGTTAGGTCTGAGAAGCCCACCGCGCAAAGAAAGACTCCAAGAGATGTCCTCTCATGTAAAAGCAAGGGGCTTTTATTTTCCATGCATGCATGGGGCTCACTGAACGCGCAGGAACAGAGAGCCCCGAACTGACTGTGGGCTGGGTTTTAAGACGGAAGACAAAGGGAGGAGGGGTCTTGTAAGCGCAGTTACAGAAGCGAATGGCATTGGTTAGTTTAGGTTGACCTTTAAAATAATTGGTGGGTTTGAGAATATATGGCTTTTTAGTGAAACTAAGAGGGGCAGGCAAAAGGACAACTATGAGTTAACTCTGTGGTTTTGACTGTTTTTCAAGACTGGCTGGGTCACAATGGCCTGTCTTAGGAGAGTGTTCCCAGGCTAGAGATTAAATGTTTTCCTAAGCTATGCCCCAGCTGAGGTTTGTGTGTCCTCTTTGTTTTGGGAATATTGGTGATTTAAGCTCTATGGCTATAAGCAGACATAACATCAGGCAGTATCTGTACAAGCTGACATGGTTTGTTGATGTACTAAGGCGGCGCATACAGAACAGGATGGCGGCGCAACCTCATGTATGCTTTTAGAAATTATTTGGGCTTTACAAAAGGTTCCACCACTTCCCAATCAGGGCCAAGCTGAGGACAAGCTTTTTAACCTTGGGGCCCTCTAGAAGACATCAGATACAAATTATAGCAGTGTCTCACTGTTTAGATGAACCGTGATTTATTAAATCAATGTCCTGTTGATAGACCAATAAAATTTTAATGGTCTTATAAGTAGTAGTATATTGGCTAATCTTGAGCAAATATTTATGAGGTAAATTACTACAAATTGTTTTACTAGGTACACATTTTGCAATACTGGAGATTGAAACCAGGCACTTTAGTCCGCTGAGCTATCTGGCCAATCTTACATTTCATTTGTTTGGTTTTTTTGAAAAAGGGTCCTGGTATATAGATAAAGCTAGCCTTGCACTCACTATATAGGTGGCTTTGAACTCATAGTGATCCTCCTGTTTCAGCCTCTTGAGTTGTGGGACCACAGGCATGTGCCACCATGCCCAGCTTGCTTGCTTCATTCTTTCCCGTCTCTCTCTTGCTCACAACTTCCTTCTCCTCCTTTCCTCTCTTCCTTTATTCTGTCTTCTGTAGATATTGTACAAATTTATATTCTGGGTAGGTGCACTAGTATGCAGCTGTAGTAGTCTCAGTTATTCAGGAGGCTGAGGAAAGAGGATTATTAGGGCTCAGGAGTTCAAGAGCAATCTGAGAAACAATGGAATTCAACCTCTACCCCCTCAGTTACATTCTTTCTTAGATAAATCTTTTTTCTCCCATGCTCTTGTTACAAGAGTATAGTAAATAGTGCTTTTAATTTGTGTAAAATAAATTGGAATATTTTAAATTCCAAAGATGAGTTTTCAAAATGCAGTAGTTTTATTTTTGTCTTTTTTTTTTTTTTTTTTGCTGTCTCAGGCTGCCTTAAGGGTGGGTCTGGTAAGGCATGGGGAGCTGGAAATCAAACCTTGGTCCCCTATGCCTGCCTGGGTTTGTCCCAGCAGGTGCTTAAACAACTGAGCTAATCCACAAGCTCCTATTTTGTCTTTTTGAGACAGGGGTTCACTCCAGTTCAGGCTAGCCTTGAACTCAGTTTGTAGCCCAGGCTAGACTCAAACATGAAGCAATTTTTCAGCCTTAGCCTCCTGAGTGCTGCGATTACAGGTGTGTGCTCCATCAGGTTTATTTATTTACTTACGTATTTAGTACAGGGTCTCACCACACAGGACTCATAGTGATTCTCCTGTTTCCAGCCTCACAAGCACTGGGATTACAGGGGTGCATCACCATTCCCACTCTCAATCACCATCTCACCATGCCCTGGGGGCGGGACCGGCCTGGCACTCTGGTCCTTGTGTCTGCCTAAGCAGGTGCTTTAATCCGCTGAGCTACCTGGCTGGCCCTTCTATTGACATTATTGCCCATTTAAAAATTGGGTTATCTTTCTATTACTGAATTATAAGGATGTTTTGTATATTCCACTTACATCCCTTGTCTAATTTCTTCTTTTATTCTGTTCCTTTTTTTTCTTTTTGTTATAGGGGGCTTGCACATGCTAGACAAGCACTGTACCATTGAGCTACCTAGCCCTTTTTACTTTGGGTTAGGATTGCCTTGAACTTAGCATCATCTTATCTCATCCTTCCAAGTAGCTGGGATTTTGTTGATTCCAATTTTTTTTTTTTTTTTTTTGGTGGAATGGGGGAGTACTCTCCCTATTAATTTTGATGAAATCCATCAAAATTGTTGCCTGCATTTTTGGCATTAATAAAAGACATATTGCCATTAGTCTCACTCAAAATACTTTCATTAGCTTTGAACACACACATCCCATTGGTCTTGCCACTTTCTTTTCTTTCTTTCTTTTTTTTTTTTTTTGCGCATGTGGATCTGATATATTTCACTTAACAGTACGGTCTCTTCAGCTTCCCAGGAATAATTCATTTGGGCCCTCCTCCTGTCCCTCTCTAGAGCTTTGTTTTCCTCATTAAATATATTCTGCTCATAAAGAGTATGATCTCTAGTTGCATACATTTACTGATAAAAACTTGACATTTATCCTTTTTTATAGCTAAGTAATACTTCATGGTATAAAAATACCACACTTTCTTTATCCATTCCTTAGCTGACGGGCCTTTGGGTTGTTTCCAATATTTAACTGTGACAAATTGTGCTACAGTAAACACTGGTGCACGTATATTGCTGTGGTATGATGTTTTTAGTTCTCCTGGAAAAATACCCAGAATGGAAATATATGGGTTGAATGGGATCTCGAACTCAAGTTTTTTGAGGAATTTTCACACTGCTTCCCACGTGGTTGTACCATTGTGCATTCCCACCAACAGTGGAGAAACGTTCCTTTTTCCCCAAACAGCTCCTCCAGCATTTGCTATTGGTTGACTTTTTTTTTTTTTTGTTTTGTTTTACTAAGAAACAAATAGCAATGAGACAGTTTTAAACCCAGTAGTAGAACAGTTTCAATAATTAATACATTGCATATTGTTGTCTTCATAGTGGTTATTCATAGTAAAAGATGCAGACATGATATGCTATCCAAACATTATTAGTACAGATCTTCCTTCTCATTCAGAGAAAGTAGCTGTATATCTATCCTGTTTTGTATATACAGATATAAAATGGTCCTTCATTTGTATCCCCCTTTTTATTTGGTTTTGTCAGAGATGGGTATTCCATTGCCATTTAAATATTGTAGGTGCATGAATTCAGTAAAATAACCCAATATAGTCCAGTAGTCCATAATAGTAGTGGGTTATCTGTGAGACTGGCAATGTCAGAAGTTGTTGACTTGAGCCTTTTACAGCTCAGCATATTAATATGGTTTTATTTTATTTTATTTTATTTTTTTTTTTGTCTTTTTGAGGCAGGGTCTCACTATGCAGTTCAGGCTGGCCTTAAGCGGCTTTATTTTATATACCTCATTTTTATACTTTTCTGCTTGATGGTTAAGACCAAGATAAAGCAGGTCTTGCCACTTTCTGAAGCAGTTCTGGAAATACCCTTTTGTGACTTCAGGAGGTGAGATAAAAATACATGGTGCTGCTGCCAAGTGCCATCCAAAGTAAAGGAAGGCTTATAAAAACATTATACTATGTCTTTCCATCTTATTCACCAGATCTCACATCATTTGACTTTTGGCTCTTTGAGAAAGTTAAAATGACAATGAAAGATAAATGTTTTGAATTGATTCAGAACATTGAAGCATGAAGAGTGTAACTAAAGATACTCAAAAGAGGACTTCTAAAACTGATTCAGAAAGTGGCAAGAATGTTGTGTTTGAAGCAAGGGAAATTAATGGCAGTGTGTGTTTTGTGTTTTTTTTCTTTTAAATCACTGTATATTTTGTTCATACTGTGTTTCTGAGAAACTTACTTAATCCAAGATTACAAAGATGATATGACATTGCTTTCTTCTAAGAGTTGTATGTATAGTTTTAGCTCTTACACTTTAGGCCTTTTTTTATTATTTCAGTTTTTGAAGAAAGTTATTTATTTATTTGTACATGGTCTCACTATGCAGCTCAGACTTACATGATCTTCCTGTTTCAGCCTCCCCAGCTCTGGGTTTATAGGTGTGTGCCACCATGCCCAGTTTTGATGGCCAGCATGGCATTCAGTACTGGGGATTGAACTGGGTCCTTGCACTTGCCAGGCAGGCACTTAGACCACTGAGCTATCTCTCTAGCATCCCATCATCTTTGAATAAGAACATTTTCTTCCTTTTGAATATATATATATATATATATATATATATTTATGTATTTGATGCAAGGTCTCAGTCTGCAGCTTGGACTCATATAGTGATCCTCCTGTTTTCAGCCTCCCCAGTGCTGGGATTACAGGCGTGCACTGCCATGTCCATACTTGGTTTGTGGCTCTCTGTGCACAAGAGTGGGGCTGGTATGGTATGTGGTACTGGGGAACGAACCCTGGCCCCTGTGCTTGCCTAAGCAGGTGCTTAGTCCTCTGGGCCATCTTGTGGGCCCTTCCTTTTAAACCTTAATGACTTAAAGTTTTTGTTATTTGCAAGACCCTTTAGTACATTGTTGACAACAAGCAGTGAAGCTGGATGTTCTTGTTTTTTTTTCCTGATACAAGGAATAGTTTTTCATTATTAAGTACAAGGGGCTGGGGAGATGATTCAGTGGAATAAACGCTTCCCTGGCAAGCACACATGCCTGAATTCGATCCCTGGTTCCGCAAAAAAAAAAAAAAAAAAAAAAAAAAATCCTTCTGTTAAGTACAATATCTGTTGTAGGTTTGTCATACGTGGTAGCCATTTTCCTTCTATTATTGATTTGAGAGATGTTGCCATGAATGGATATAGGGGTTTAATGAAATGGTTTTTCTGTATTCCCTGAGCTGAGCATGTGGCTTTTGTTATTTATGTTATGGATATGTTATGTTAAATGCTTTTTGGATGTTAAACCAAGCTTGGATTCTTGGGATAAGTTACAGTGTGTCAGAATATAATATTTTCTATGTTGTCGAATTTGACTTGCTGGTATTTTATTATAGTGAATTTTGCGTTTGTATTTTTACTATGAATATTGTAGTTTTTTTACAGTGTCTCTGGCTTCAGTATCAGGGCAATTGGGCTTATGTTAATTTTCTGTTGCTGTTATAAGGTGCATCAGATTTGATATGACTTGATTCAGCTGGTTCTTTTTCTGATTAATCTCCCAAGGCTGAAATAAGTTGTTGACAATAGTGTGTTCCTCTTAGGAGACTCTGAAGGAAAATATCGACTTTCAGGTGTAGTGAAGCTTTTGGTTGAATTCCCTTCCATGCAGTTGGTAGGACTGAGGTTCCTATTTCATTACTGGCTGCTGGCCTGTGGTTATTTGCAGCTTCTGAGGCTGTCTGCACTTCCCAGCCTTGTGGCTCCCTTGAAAGCCAATAGCAGTTTATATTTTTCTCCAGTTTCAAATTTCCCTGACTTTCTCTTCTTCTGAATTTCTGATACATCTTAACTCCAGTCAGAGAAATTTCTCCCCTGTTATGATTAGATTTGGCCCAATGTGATCTGAATTAATATCTGCTAAGTCCCTGCATAGCAGTACTTAAATTATATTTGAATGAGTAAGGGACAGGAATGAATAAGCTTAAAGAGATAGCTTTACAATTCTACATAGTGTTCATAGAAATAATCAGGAGTGTTTCTTCAGTTTTCTGTGAGTTTTCGGAAAATTAGTATTGTCTTTAAATGTTGGATTAAAAAATGTTGGATAGATGCTATCTGACTATGTTTTTATTTTTATTTTTTCTTCTTCTGTATTTAGGACAGGATCTATAGTGTCTCACTACATAGATTGGACTCATAGTGCTTCTCCTGTTTTCAGCCTCGCAAGTGCTGGGATTACAGGCGTGCGCCACCACACACAGTCTTATGCTTGTTTTTGTGTGAAAGGAATTTTTTTTTTGGGTGGGTGTACACTGCGCCTTGGCACATTGCTAGGTGAGTACTCTTACTGTTTAGCTACAGACTCAGCCCTTTTTCTTCTATTTTGAGGCAAGTTCTATCTAATTTGTCCAGGCTGATTGGGAGCTTCTGATCTTCCTACCTCAGCCTCCTGAGTAACTGATTACAGATTATGTGTACCACCATACCCAACTTCATAAATAAGTTTAGGGTATAGATCTAAGACCTTCTTTTTTTTCCTGCTGTAACTGTTTTAAGTATTGCTTTAGTTACATTTCATACATTTTAATGGTTTGTATTTTTGTTTCAGTTCAAACTACTTTCTAATTTCCTTTGTGATTTTTTTTTTCTTTGATCTGTTGGTTGTTTTGAGATGCATACTTGGAGATATCTCTACTTCACTGCTTTGGAATTATTCTTTTGTAATTGGAGAGCCTATTTTCTATGATTTTAATAATTTTAAATTTATTAATGATTTCTTACAGCATATCAGAGTGATGAATTTTTTCTAGAAAGGGCCATATAGAAATATTTTAGGCTTTCTGGTCCTGTGATCTGTGTTTACTGTTCTAGTGCAAAAGCAGCTATAAACTCCTTTTTATACAGTGCATTAACCAGTAGGCCTCCATTTGTTAGAATAAAATTTTGTAGGATAAAACAGCAGGACTAGATTTGACCTCTGGCCACAGTTTATTGACCCTAACTTATTGTCCCTTGGGCCATCTCGTCTTTTTTTTTTTTTGTCTCTTTGTGTAAGTTTGTGGTCAGCCAGAGATATTGGACCTTCTCCAGTATTCGCATCCTGATGTGTGGAACATTTACCAAGGTCACCCAGAGTCTTATTTCTAGATTTGCCCTTTAGACTTCTATCTCCTGGTCCCTTGTTTGCACTATGACAGCAACCTCAGGCAGACAGAACCTTGGTCTTGTTGCCAAAAACACAAAATCTTACTGATACTATGATGAATGTGGATGTTTTCTTTGTTTTGCTTCAAGTTAAGTCATCTCCCTCTGTCATGGACGCTGTTTGTTGTCATGGATTTCCTCACCTTAGTGGAACAACCTTTCCCACTAACCCAGAGTGTGTGAAGAGAACAACCCCAGGTAATTGTGCCACACACTGCTAGTATTTTAACCCAAGGTTCAGTAGATTCTAGTGAATAAGTACAGAGATGAAATATTTGATAAACAATTGCAATTCAAAATAAAATATGTGTGTTACTTAGAAATTTTATACAGATAATTGTAGTAATTGTAAAGTGAATGTATATATTTGTGTTTTCCCCCCAGAATCTCCCAGGAAAAAGGACATGACTATCTGCAATGATACATCCTGATAAGAAGTTGGTAAAAGCAAAGGAGCAGAGTTTAACAGCTAGTGAGCAGAATTTCAAGCCACCAGGATTTCGTATTTATCGCTTCCAGCTACAGACTTCTGTTGCCAGCTTTTAAATCAGACATACTCTCAGAACCCAGAAAAGACAAAAAGATACTTTTCTTATTTGTTTTTAGGTCAGAAAGAAACTGCAATGTCTAGGAAACAAAGCCAGAAGGGTAAGATTATATATGTGGGCATAAATTGTTAAAAGAATAGTTGTAGGGACTTGCTGTGTAACTCAGATTTAGAATCCTTGCCTGGCATGCACAAGACCTTAGGTTTGATCCCTAATATTGCCCACTCCCCAAAAGAAAAAGTAGGCAAAAATCTTTTTACCTACATACTAATAGTGTTCTTGGTGAGACAGTGTGTCACTGTATGGTCCAGACTGGCTTCAAACTCATAGCAATCCTTTTGCCTTAGTCTCCTGAGTGTTAGGATTATAGGTATGTACCACCATATCCAACTTGCTTTTCTAGTAGTACAAACTGGTCATATTATAATAACATAGGAAAGCCAAATGGAACTTGATGCTGCTTTTTTTTTAAACTAGGGATTGAACTCAGGACCTTGTGCTCGCCAGGAAGGCATTTATGCCACTGAGCTATATCCCCGGCCGATGCTGCATTTTTTTTTTTTTTTTTTTTGTCTTTTTGAGACAGGGTCTCACTATGCAGTTCAGGCTGGCCTTAAACTCACTTTGTAGCTCAGGCTGGTCTTGAACTCACAACAATCCTCCTGCCTCAGCCTCCTGAGTGCTGGGATTACAGGCCTGCGCCACCACGCCCGGCTTATGCTGCATTTTTGGAGAGTGAACATGTGTTAGGGAGATGAGGTTAAGGATGACTTTCTTCAGGATATTCTGTATCCCTAGCAAAAAGAAATGAAGTAAGAGTAAATGCCTGTAGCTTTTGTTTCCTTCTTTAGTTTTCCTGCCTGGATTGTTACTCTAGCTTCTTGTCTGAAGTGTAATATGAGTTACGAGGAGTCAGGAAATAAGAGTAGTTATAATGAGAGGAAGGACCACAAGCTCTGTAAAATCTTTTTCAAGTTTCTTAGAACAGCTGCAAAAATATAAAAGGACTTATTTAACAATAACACTAGAACTACTGCATGTACATAGAGTATTTTAAAGAATGACTATAAGTATCTGGCTTTTTGCCTTGTTCAGTTGAATTGTCACTTTAAAGTCAGTGTCCTTATAATTCAAAATGAGCATGTTCAGTCCAGATCTTGGATGTTAAATATAAAGGAAATTATTTCCATTTTGACTTGGCACTTCAAAGACTTCATTATGCTGAGCATTGATGGCATACACCTGTAATCTTAGTACTTGAGATTTCTTTCTTTTTTTTTTTTTTTTTTTGTGGTACCAGGGATTGAACTCAGGACCTTGTGCTTGTTAGGCAGGCACTTATGCTGCTCCTCAGTCCAATCCTAATACTTGAAAGGCTGAGGAAAGGGATTGATTGCTTCAAGTTCGAGGCCAGCCTAGGCTACATAGTAAGTTCAAGGCCAGCCTGAACTACATACTTGGAACCTGTCTCCAAAAAAACAAAAAAAAAAAAGTTGAGGAAAAAAGAAATTTATTATAAGAAAATAATGTGCCAGAGCTGTTTGTGGTTTTCAAAGCTATCACTTCACTGTATACTAAATCTTCATAAAGAAAGTATAAACTCTAGGGAATTGTTAGAGTATTAACGAAACTGAACTCTTATATGCAATAAGATTTATAAGCTGAAAAAATTTTTAAAACCCAAGTTTGGGCCGGGCGTGGTGGTGCATGCCTGTAATCCCAGCACTTGGGAGGCTGAGGCAGGAGGATTGTTGTAAGTTCAAGACCAGCCTGAGCTACAAAGTGAGCTCGAGGCCAGCCTGAACTGCATAGTGAGACCCTGTCTCAAAAAGACAAAAAAAAAAAAAAAAACAAAAACAAACAAAAAACAAAAAAAACCCCAAGTTTGATTTTAGTTAGTATGGTTCATTTTTTTCCCCCCTGCCAGTTATAGTGGAAACATTAGGTATCATCTCTTTTCCTTTAAGTAGAAAATGCCATGATAAAACTAAGATTCTGAACATAAAAAATAAAATTTTGTCAAAAAGTTTAATATTTAATTTTTTCTACAAAAATACCTTTACGAGCTTCTAAAAACTAGTAGTTTATTTTTTTAAACAGAGTCTACAGGGACTACAGGGTCTCACTACATAGATTGGACTCAGTGATCCTCTTGTTTTCAGTTTCCCAAGTGCTGGGATTATAGGTGTGCATCATCACACCTAGTCTCAATTGCCATCTCAGCCTGCCCTGTGGGTGGTGTTGGCTTGGCACTCTAGGTATGGAACCCCAGCCGCTGCTCTCTGCCTAAGCAGTCGCTTTAGTTGCCAGAGTTATGAAGAAGTATTATTTGGTACCTACTCTGATACTAATTTAAACTTAAAGCCACATAGGAATTAAGTGCTTAACAATTTTTTGTTGAATGTATCCTAGACTTACACATATTTGGAAGTAACATTAAAGTTTGTATATAACAGGACTTTCTCTAAAACAAATCTATACTTATAACTGATTTGAATATCTGATATTTGAACTAAGAAAGTAAATAATAATTTATCCTTCTTATTCATTTGTGCATTTAAATTTTCATTGCTTGAGTTATTTTCGGTCTGAGTAGTACATAATTATATTGACTATCACCCTAGTTACACAGTAATAATCAAAGAGTGATGTACAAGCATGATTGTATATGCTTACAATGTTAGCATTTGGGAGACTGAAGCAGGAGGATCACAGCAAGTTGAAGCCAACCTGAGAAACAGTGAGTTCAAGGGCAGTCTGAAGTACATAATAAGACTGTCCAAGAAAGCCCGAATAGAAACAAAGAGATAGAAAGAAAAGGAAAGGAAGTGGGCTGGTGAGAGCTCAGTGGACTAAGCACCTGCTTAGGCAAGCACAGGGACCAGGGTTTGATCCCCAGCAGCACATGCTGTGCTGGCCCCACCCTTGGAGTGCATTGTGGTGGTGAACACCTGTAATTCCAGCACAGGTGAGGATCATTATGAGTCCAAGCAATGAACTACTTAATGGGGTAAAACTTGAATGGGTTAAAGTAAGTTAGTTTTAACTATTGCTGCTAGCCTTCAACTAACACTTAGCAGATAGAACATCAGATTATTGCTTTTTAGGATATATTCCATAAACCACCTGTCTGTGAAATGAAGGTGAAACAACAGAAATAGCAAAATGACACCCAGGATTTGGAGGAAGATTTATTTATGTTGATAGGCACTAATCAGGATTATTTCCAAAATATCAGGTCTTGAAATCTGTGGTCTAGGGATAAACAAGCAGGAAGTACAGAGGCAGAATGGCCTTGTTAATTGGGGATTGGTTCTTACACTATGCATCACAGACCAGCTATATATCACAGTGACCAGCTGTTTCTAAGAAACAAAGGTCACAGGAACTAAGTATAGTTGGGCAACTAACTTGAAGACTGAAGTATACTGACAAGCAGGGCATCTTCAGGAATATATGGAAATGGAAAGTAAAGTGTTTACAAACTCTTTTATATTTAGTGTTTTAGATTAGTTTTGAGTTATAATTTAAATTATAAAATTCACTCATTATATACAGTTGTTAGTAAATTTTTGCAGTCTTATAACCATTATCACAGTTGGCCCTGAACTCATGGTGATCCTCTTCCTCCAGCCTCCTCAATGTGAGATTATCAGCATGCATTATCATCCTTGGTACTACAATCCTATTTTTTTTTTTTTTTTTTTTTTTTTTTTTTTTTTTTTTTTTTTTTTTTTTTTTTTTTTGTCTTTTTGAGACAGAGTCTCGCTATGCAGTTCAGGCTGGCTTTAAGCTCACTTTGTAGCTCAGGCTGGTCTTGAACTCACAACAATCCTCCTGCCTCAGCCTCCCGAGTGCTGGGATTACAGGCATGTACAATCCTATTTTAAAATACTTTCCTTAAAAAAAAAAAATTCCCTATTCTTCCAGATTCTCTTATCAGTTTGTGACTAATTCTGGTTCCCAGCTCTAGACCCAGGCAAAAACTGATTTTTTTTTAACCTATTTTATCTTTTTATATATTTTGTCTTTGTAGAAATATCATATACTCAGCTTAATATATCTTCTATCACTATAATTTTTCTGAGTTTCCTCCATATTACTGAGTATAATAGTGGTTTGCTCCCTTTTACTAAATACAGTCATATTTTGTTTACCTACTCATCAAGTACAATTCACTTGGATTATTTCAACTGGTAATACTGCTATAAACATAAATACATTTACGCACAATCCCCTCATCCCCATCCCTAGTTCCCAGTATTGATCGTTAAACTCAAGGCCTTTTATCCACTAATTTTTTTTGGTAATCAGAATCACAAGATGGCTAAATCACCCAGGCTGGGCTCAAATTTTAGATTCTCCTGCCTCAGCCTTCTAGTCACAGTCTAGTTAACACAGTTTACTACAAGCTAATACTGACATAATTATGGTTAAATACAGCAGTTTTGTTTCAATATAGCCTAGCTCTTTCCCCCTCTCTTGTACTATTATTATATTTCTTCTAAATCTGAACTGGAATTAGTGCTACCACATATGGAATAAGTCAGTTTTTATTTTTTAGTTTTGCTATTATTTTTAGATTACAAGTATTTATTGCAAGAATATTTTTTCATTATTAAAAATATATGTGACTAGAAACATTCAGAGAATGAAAGCTGTCAAACCTTTTCCCATGCCATTGGCACATAATGCATCATCCAAGGACAAGATAATTTGTACCTTAAAATTAGGGAACTGTACACTCTTTAGACAGTGGGAAAGAAAAACCAGAGAACAGATCCAATTCTCAACATTTTACAGAATTTAAGTACATAAAACTGTACGACTTAATATATTTCTCGGTGAACTTGTTGTGAAATTCAGATCGCAGTGCACCATTACAAGTCTTTTGTCTTCCTTCTGGTCCTCTGCACCTTTCGCACAGCAGTTAAAGAGCACATCACCATCCCACCTTCTTTTACCTTTGAAGTTGGCCTGAGGCTGAAATGGGCCAGTGAGAGTAAGGAGAAGGTTTCCACTAAGAATGTTTTCCATATGAACCCTTTCTTCAGCTTTTTGTTCTTATTCCTTCCTGGCCTGCTCTTTAGCTCTTTTTTATTTTCCAATTCTGCAAGAAGAGCTGCAGTATCATCGTCCTCACTCTCTTCAAAGTCTTCATCTTCCTCATCTGTTAAAGGATCACCTGCATCAAGGTTGGCAGCAGGAATCTGGTCTAAGCGAGGCTTCTTTGACACTGAAGAGGTTGTGTCCTTGGGTTGGATGATCTCTTATTTTTCTCTCTTGTAGCAGCTCTCTCTCTCCCAATTCTCTCCTAAAGTCACAATTATGAACCTCTTCAGGGCCATCCTGAGTAGTTTGTCTGTATTTATCTTTGTATGAGACAGAAGGTCCCTTGAATATTGTTTTGAGAGTTGGCTCAAATAACCTTCTCCTTTTCCTCTTCCACCTCTCACAGTTTCAAATGTTGGCCTGGCTGCAGTTGTCATTTTTTATGCCGTGTGAGGAGAACACACCGCAGTCCTGCCGCTGCTCACTTGGGCTCAAAGACAGAACAGCAACCTAGAAGACCCAACCAACCTATTATTATTTTGAGACAGGGTCTTGCTACATAGTTAAGACTGGTTTTGAACTCATAGAACCCCTCCTCCATCAGGCTCCTGAGTGCTAGGATTATGGGCATATACCACGATGGGTATAGGCAGGTAAGGCCCAAAGGCTGACTGTAGAGAGCAGAGAGAAGCTGGCCTTTTCTTTATAGGGCTTAAAAGAAGGCAAAGGTCTTTAGGTGGGAAGATTTTAGTAAACATTAGTGGTCCAAGTTCTCAAGATGTTGAGCCGAAGACAGTGCTTCTGCTGGCATACAGGCTGGGTATTGGGAGCCAATACCCAGGATTTTTTTGTATAGGGATTCAAATTCAGAGCCTCATGCTTGCCAGGTGGGCACTGTATCTGTGAGCTACATCTTTGGCTCCAGAGGTTTCAAATATATATATATTTCTTACTCCTTGCTATCTAGATGCTAAAGAATTTATTCTGTGTTGATTTTAGTAATTTAAAATTTATTTGAATTTTGGGCTGGGGTTAGGGTTAGGGTTAAGCACATGCCTGGCAAGTGCAAGGACCCAGGTTCAATCCCCAGTACTGCATGCTGTGCTGGCCCCAGACACACCATGTCAACCACTGAAACTGGATGTGGTGGCACACGCCCATAATCACAGCATTGGGGAGACTGAGACAGGAGGATCATTAGAGTCTTGAGTTGTGTAGCAATACCCTGTACCAAATAAATAAATAAGATTTATTTGAGTTTTAATACCATAGCCCCAAAAGTTTTTAACTACCTTTCTGCCTTGTACAGTGTTGGGTATAAAACTTCAGAACTTTGCACACGCTAGGCAAGCACCTACCACTGAGCTCATCCCCAGGCCTTTTTTTTTTTTTTTTTTCTTTTTGAGACAGGGTCTCACTATGCAGTTCAGTCTGGCCTTAAGCTCACTTTGTAGCTCAGGCTGGTCTTGAACTCACAACAATCCTCCTGCCTCAGCCTCCCAAGTGCTGGGATTACAGGCCTGTGCCACCATGTCCCCAGGCCTTTTTATTTTGAGACTGTCTTTCTGAGTTGCTCAGGCTATACTCAAATTTGTGTTCATCTTTTCCAAGAAACTGATTACACCCATCTTTAAAGTTCTGATGATTATGTAATGGATAGTCATCTGAAATAACTCAGTATTTCAGGGACTTTTAGGGTATGTTCACAAGATTAGCTCTGCTAAGCTTCATTATTTTATTTTTTTGGTGGTACCAAGGATTGAACCAGGGCCTTGTATATTATAAAACTTCTTTTTTTTAAAGCTTCTTTACATAGGATCTGAGGTGATTGACCTAAATTTCCATTCCTTAATAGTGTTATGAGAGTCGTATCATACATATTTAGTATTGTGCAATTTGATAAGCTGATATATAGTTGCTATCATAGCAAGATGGCCAATATATCTTTTACTGGCCTCTTGCAGTAGACTGTAAAACTGTAAGAGAGAAGGAACCATAGATGCATTGTTTGTTATTATGCCCTGCATGGTTAATCATATATGAGTGAGTGAGTATGTCTTTAGGACTCTGCTTTTAATTCTTTTGTATATATAATCCCAGAAGTTGATTTTCAGGATCATGTGACGGTTCCATTTTTTTATTTTACAAAACAATCAAAATGTTTATTTAATATGCATTACAACAACTCAGTCAGAGACCTAATTTCAAAAGCAAAACAAAAACAACACCACAGCTCAAGATAGTTTTCTACACAGAAATCAAGAAAAGGACAGACTAAGGAAAAAAATAAAAGACACCAAAGGACAGGTTGGACAGTGGGTCAGGTCACTATGTTGGATATTTGCTTTGAGTAGGCTTTCTGCAGGGATTTAAAAGCTATGGGTTTTTTCTTAGAGCTAGGCAGCTTATGTATTCAGAAGGCTGTCAGTGCAGCCTCTGGGTGAATAGCAAGAAGGTCCTGATACCATAGAGGGTAGGCCACTTGTCCTTGAGGATGTGCAGGCAGCTGTTACCCTGGGTGTCCATGTTGGTGTGTTAGCAGGGAATGAGGCACTTCATGGGGCACTGCATAAGTGTAGCCACTGGAAACTGTAGGGAGAGTTTTTATCTCAGGTCTTGTATGCTGTGCCAGCTTTCCTGTGGATGGTTTCTAACCATTTGAAAAGGTCGTCTGATTCAGGGAAGATAGAAGTTCTTTTGGCACCAACATATCATGAAGGTCTTCAGCTCCTGTGCTCCTGCTGTAGCCTCTTGGCTACAGGGTCCCAGGTAGTTCCCCAATGGGCTTAGCTCCTTTACAGCCAGAAGCAGTATAGGTCTCAGGTTCACAGTTCTGAGAGGTCATCCTTGCTGCTAACAACAGTTGAACTAACAGGGAAATAGTTCAACTGCACTTGTTTTTCTTTTTCTTTTTGATGGACTGGGGATTGAATTTAGGTCCTTGCGCTTGCCAGGGAAGTGCTTATTCTACTGAGCCATCTCCCTGGCCTCTTGTTTTGTTTTTCAACTTTTGTTTTGTGGAAATAGGGTCTTGCTTTGTAATGTAGGCTGGCTTTGAACTGACTAAAATCCAGGCTAGCCTCTAGTTCAAGGCATTCTTCCTACCTCTGCCTTCCAAGTGGGAATACTGCATGCACCACTATGCCTAGCCTATGTTGAATTATCTTTTTATTCCAGGTCTCCTTTCATTTGAAAAAGATAACTGGGAGATAACATATTAACCTATCTGTGAGATTCAGGCTTACATACTGGATTTGTGTTAACAGTTGATTTTTCATTTAAAAACAGTCTAGAAATGGCTACGTCAAGGTTCATTGATAAATGGAAAGCATAATTTTTCTACAAATGACATAAGCTCTATTCTGTAAGGAATGACCTGAGGCAGAGACTAGCTGAGACTTGTGTAAAGGCAACATGATGTGAAATTTATTGTGCTTGGGCCCTGGCAGATAGGGCACAAAGGCTGACTGTAGAGAGCAGAGAGAAGCTGGCCTTTTCTTTATAAGGCTTGAAAGAAGGCAAAGGTCTTTAGGTGGGAAGATTTTAGTAAACATTAGTGGTCAAAGTTCTCAAGATGTCTTGTACATCTGGGCAAAGTTCTTGTACATCTGGGCAAAGTTCTTGAGGCATCAGTCTATGTAATGTTTGGTTGTCTTCAGATGTCCAGGTGTTTGGAAGATTCTGTGCTCCACCTTGTCATTTTATGTGATATTCTATGTTTTCCAAGAGCACCAGTGTTGTGTTGGAGACAGTGCTTCTGCTGGCATGCAGGTTGGGTGTTGGGAAGGGCATGTCTGAATCGAGCTTTATATATGCATGTCCTTTTTTTTTTTTTCTTTTGTCTTTTTGAGACTGGATCTCACCATGTAGTTCAGGCTGGCCTTAAGCTCACTGTGTGGCTCAGGCTGGTCTCGAACTCACAACAATCCTCCTGCCTCAGCCTCCCAAGTGCTGGGATTACAGGCATGCGCCACCCCACCTGGCTCTGCATGTCCTTTTTTAGTGCCAGAATGTTATTATTCTAACTTGTAAGTGATCAGTCTTCCATAGCATATTGAAGGTATTTGGAAGTGGGAAAAAAAATCAAACTGTAAAAGAAGCTTCAGTTTAAAACACATCACATAGTAGTAGGAAATTGATTTGAAAAGTCAACATTATATTTCTCTTTTTTTAATTACCCCTTTTCTCAAAATTTTCCCTTGCTGCATCATGGGAAGGGAGAGAGAATTAAATCATTAATTTTAAATGGGAGAAAAGTGGTCATATTTTTAATTTTGTATTGTGTTGAATATATTAATCCCTTCTCATTCTTTCAGATTCATCAGGATTCATTTTTGATTTGCAGTCTAATATTGTACTGGCCCAAGGAGGAGTTTTTGAGAACATGAAAGAGAAGGTAAGACTGGTTACTGTAGACAACGAACGTAAATATCACTGGAAAACTTAGGAACTAATCAGTTATTACAGATTCATTATGAGCCAAGGGTATAGTGGTGCATACTTGTAATCCCAGCACTCAGGAAGCTGAGAGAGGTTCATTGCAAGTTTGAAGTCAGCCTGGGCTGTGTAACAAGATCTTATCTCAAAAACAAAATAAAATTTCAGAATGCCTCTGTGTATCAGTGAGTAAAATTACCATTATGGTTCTGAGGAGTGCTGTAAACATAGTTTTCTTTGTATAACTTCATATATACTCATTCTAAATTTTGTTGAAGACATTCATTACTTCATTAATGTCATAACAAATATTATAAATATATTTCATGTATCTATATTTCTCATTTGGCAGCATCCTTAAGGAACAGCCTGGTGTATAGGGTCCTTGCAATCACTTCAGGAGCATTCTTTTTTATTTTTCGGGGTTTTTGAGGCAGGGTCTTGCTATGTGGCCCAGTCTGGCCTTGAAATTGAAATTACTATGTAGTCCTGGCTGGCTTGGAACTTGTAGGAGTCTTTTTGCTGACCCTCTCTGGTGCTGGGCTTACAGGTGTGTGCCAATACACTCATCTTGAAGATCATTCTTAAGTGTAGGAAACTTAAGAGAAAGAAGAATAGATTTTTCTCAGTAGCATTTCTTTGTAAGAAAATGTAGTTTTTAGCAGTACATAGCCCATAATGAGTTGTACTGATTAAAAAAACAAAACCAAAAAAACTTCTACATGCTCTCTTATTTTAAAAAAATATACTGTGTTTATTGCAGGGTAAGGCAGGCCACTATACAAGAGACAAACCAGAAGTCTTAACTTAATGGAATAAAAACAACAAATAAAGACAATCCATTTGGCTATGTGTAGTGATACAGCCTGTTACTCCAGCACTGTGGAGGCTGAGTGAGTAGGATCACTATGAGTTCAAAGCTGGGCTACATAGCAAGACCTTGGCTTAAAAAAACAAGAAAAAAATAACATGTATTATTTTGTTTTTATTTTTTAATGTGTTTGGTACAGGGTCTCACTATACAGCTGTAACTCATAGTGATCCTCCTGTTTTCAGCCTCCCTAGCACTGGAATTATAGGCATGCGTCACCATGCCCAGACTTGATGGCTGGCTTAGCTCACCGCAGGGTGGGGCCAGTGTGGCATATAGTGCCAGGGATCGAACCCAAGTCCCTGTGCTTGCCTAAGCAGTTGCTTAGTCTGCTGAGCTATCTCTCCTGCCCAACATGTATTATTTTAAATGTATAATTGAACATAAAAGGTATAGGAAACCCATAGGGCCAAAACTACAAGTGGAACTAAAACCTAGATTGGCAACTCAAAAGTAGCTGACTAATGCTGGACTCAGTAGCAAATAAATTTTGCAACAAAGGATCAGAAGGCCCAGGGTTTGTCATGCAGAAGGATTGGACAGGTCTTATGCCAGGCATTGTAATCTCAGAGCTTGGGAGGCTGGGACAAGAATATCACAGGGAGTTCAAGACTAGCTTGGGCTGTATAGTGAGTTCAAGGCCAGTCCAAGCTACATAGAGTGGAACCCATGTCCAAAAGGTAAAAAACTGGGCCAGGAAGATGGCTCAGTAGAATAAGTGCTTCTCTGGCAAGCACAAGGGCCTGAGTTCAATTCCTGGTTCCACCAAAAGGTAAAAAACTAAGGAACAAGTTTTATCTAAGGCCAAGATTTTAAAAATATTTCATCTTCAGAGAAATGATAAAATCTCACTGACTTATTTTATCCCCTCGCCCTGACTTTATTCCGTTTTAGGTTCATAACAGGGTTGGAGGTAGGTGTAAGATGGGGCTCAATCTGTCTTGGAACCCCAGAGCCTTGACATGTCCTGCACTGTGGATGGGAAGTGTGCAGGGAGCTTGGCAACCATGGCAGAAGCACACGGGGGAGGAGGTAGTGAGTATCTGGGTCCTAGCTCAGGCCCACTTGGAGAAGCTGATTCTAGGCTGAGATTGAGGGGCATAGGAGGCAAGTGAGTGCCTGGGTCCTTTCATGCCCACATGGAGGGGCTAATATTACGCTCAGGTTGAGGGGCAGAGGCTACAAAATGTTTGGACCTTAGGAACCAGGTGGCCAATCCTTGCCTGAGACACAATTCCATAGGGCAGCTGGGAGACACTAGGTACAGTGCTGTGCCACTCTCCATTTTCTCTTTGGTGAGTCTGGGCTCAAGTAGTAGTTTGGTCTGGGCCAAGCAGCTACCTGTCCTGCCCATCCCATCCTTGGCCACCAGAATGGCTTTGATGTCTGCCTGAAGATACATGAGTGTCTTTGTGACGTTGGCAATGTTCCTGCAGCCATTGTGTCACTGTGGGGCTTGCCTGTCATAGTTAGAAGTGCATTCTTGAACTACAGCCCACGGTGAAGCTCAAAGTCTTTCAGACTAACCCACTGCTTGCAGTAATGCACCATTGGCAAGTCCACATACTGGCACTGGCCTAGGAGCATGCCTTTTAAACTTGTTTGATCTGAAGGACCTCCCTTTGCCATGCACATGTTGGTGCTGTAGCATTTGCTGCAGACATGACTGACCATTCACCAAGGCCTGAATAATCTTGGTGAGCTCTATACAGAAGGGGAAGCTGTGGATGGACTATAGGTTGGACCTACATGTAACAGGTAAGCTCAGCGTCTGTGGTCCAGGTATTTAGCTTGAGGATGGGGAGCTCTGTGATTTCCCCATGTGCTCTGATTCAGTTGATGCGGCCTCTGTTGGCTATGTACTCTTACTATCCGTTGTTGTTTGTTGTTGTTGGCTCTCTGAGACAGTGTCTTGCTGTGCAGCCCATGTGGCCTTGAAGTCTCAGTAACCCCCTCCCTCAGCCTCCCAAATGCTGGGAGTGTCGTCATGTGCTGTCACGCCTGGCCCTTACTATATACTGTGTATGCTGGGATAAATGCTTTGGGGCCAGGGAGATGGCTCAGAGGAATAAGTGCTTTCCTGGCAAGTGCAAGGGCCTGAGTTCAATTCCTGTTTCCACCAAAAAAAAAAAAGAGAGAGAGAATAAATGTTACACTGCTTGCCTACTATGCACCAGACCCTGGGTTCCATCTCAATGTAGCAATTTTATTTAATGGTTTTATCATTAGCAATAATATTATTTATGAATAATATACAGTAAAGAACATCAGTATGTAATTTAATGCTTTAGAAGCTAAAACTTTATGTTTAAAAGAGATTTAAAATCAGATGAACTGGGCATGTGGGTGCATGCTTGTCATCCCAGCACTCAGGGTGCTGAGGCAGGGTTGCAGTGAGTTTGAGCACAGCCGGAATTGCACAGTGAGACCTTGTCTCAAAAACAAAAACAAAATCCGATGAAATAAGGCTTTTTTAATGTATTGGAAATGAAGATGTCAGTATGAATTCATGATTGATTGATTGATTTTAGTGCACCTTGTACAGGGTCTACACAATCATAGGATTTGTAGTGATTCTCCTGTTTTCAGCCTCCCAAGTGCTGGGATTACAAGTGCACACCACCATGCCCAGTCTCAATCGCTGTCTCTGTGCACCCTGGGGACAGGGGTGGCATGGCATTCAGGGGATTGAATCCTGGCCACTGAGCTCTGCCTAAGCTGGTGCTTTAATCCACCGAGCTATTTGGCTGGCCCTCAGAACCAGCACTTATTTTGAGGATAAAAATTGCATATTGTATGGTAAGACAAGGAATAAAAATTGAGTTGGAAAAGAAAAAAATTGTTATTTGTAGAAGAAAAATTATTCCCAAAAGCCACACATTATAAACAGTCTTAATTGTCTTATCAACAGAAGAAAGACTATATCATATAGTGGAAGTACTTTGCTACTTAAATGAATAAAAATGTAATTATCAACATGGAAAAGGCCTGCATGGTGGCACATGCCTGCAATCCTAGTTTGCAGGAGACTAAGGCAAGAGAAACACTCCAAGTTCAAGACCTGAACTACACTGTGAGATCCTGTCTCCAAAAACAAGTATCAATGTGGAAAATATTCTTAAAACACTGTGAGAAAGCAAATTGAAAATAAATATGATAATAGTATGAAATAATAGCATAGATTATAGATATGCAACCATCCTAAAATTGCAAGCATGTGTTGAAGTTAACACCAAATTTACCTTTTTCTTTTTGGTGGTACCAGGGATTGAACTCAGGACTTTGCACTTGGCAAGCAAGCACTTATTCCACTGTTAGCTATCTCCCTAACACCAAATTTAGAGTGGAAATCTCTAGAGAGAAAGGAGAGATTTTATTAAACTGAGTGTCACTGAGTATGTGTTTGTTTTTTTAAATAGTGGCAAATTTCACATTTATTAAAGGTAGGAAAATAATGGGCTCTGTGGAGTAAGTTTGAGAGTAAAGGTAGGAAAAAGAAGAAAAAATTAAAACAGTAGGGGCCAGGGAGATGGCTCAGTAGAATAAGCGCTTCCCTGGCAAGCATAAGGGCCTGAGTTCAATCCCTGGTTTGCAAAAAACAAACAAACAAAAATCCAGTATATGCTACAGTGTAGGGTGGGCTACTGTGAAGACACAAGATAGTGTGTTAATTGTTTCATGTGCCTGAAGTAGTTTATAAAAATTCAAGTTATCTCTAAATAATCTTTGTAGAATTATTATAAGGTGATGTAATGTAAAAGTGTTTTAAAAAGTGCTATATAAAAATCTTAAGTATTTTGGGGAGTCAAGAGACACCTCAGTGGCTTAAGCACCTGCCTGGCAAGCACAGAGTCCTGAGTTTGGACCTCAGTACCAAAAAAAAAAGATTTTTTTGGTTGGTGTTTCTTTAAACATTCCACCCTTTCCTGCAGCATGCTTAAAGTGAGGAAATATTGATGCTAAATTAATCTGTACTATCTAAATTAAACTATCCTTTTTTGATATGAAATCTAGTACACATCTTTTTCTGTAAATAATTCTGCCTAAATGTTGAAATTCTTCATGTGCTGATGTCACTCATCTATTTCTCTTTCTAGCGAGATGGTTGTATGTACTCACACTAAAGAAAAATATTAAAAATGAAAATGTCATTTTTCTGTTATTCTCTGTAATGTAGCTCAATTCTCTAGTGACCTACTGATGTTAGAATTAAATGGTCCTGTCATCTTTTCTAGATAAATGCCGTGCGTGCGGTAGTTCCCAATAAAAGCAACAATGAAATCATCCTGGTTTTGCAGCACTTTGATAATTGTGTGGACAAAACAGTACAAGCATTCATGGAAGGTACTCTTAGCTCATTTTTTAAAGAAGTTTGTGTTTGTTCAGTGGAAGTTACTGTGGCCTTTTAGAATACTCAGTAATGCACTATTTCACAGTTGATGTAGCAGAATCTGTGATAAATAACATAACATACCTTGACATTTTGTTAATGTTTCTTTTGCCCTATAAGCAATTCATTCATAAGCTATGATACTGGGAATAAGAAACTAAGAAAGCTATTATTTAACACAGAATATTCTTTGCTGGTGTTTAAGAAGAAAGCATGTGTCCATTGTAATTGGAGTTAAGCTGAATAAAAGTGTAAGTGACTTTATAACAAAGAAGTGGTTTGGTGCCCCAGCAACAGATGGCCAATTGAAGAACTCAGCATTCTCTTTGAAGCTCTATCATCATTTAGTTTGGCTCTGGCAGATGACTCAAATGTTAAGTTTCTTTTATGTTCATATAGAAGAATGGTAAGCTTATTCAAGCTTTCAGATTCATAGAGCCAAGGCTATCATACAGCCCTCTTTCTATGTAACTTGTTTGAGAACAACTTACTTGAAGTTGCTTTGTTATTGAACAGCAATGTTTGGTTAGTTCTTTATTTCTAACTTTTTTAAATTTGCAAATATGGGTTAAACAACTCTAAATAGTATAAAAGTTTTATTCACCTTCATCCATCTTCTTTATAATGTGATGGGTCTGATGAAGTGTGCAGCTGTCTCCAAACCCGTATAGCCAGAGTGGTGTGGAACCTAGAGGGAAATGTGTGTATGACCCACTTGAGCAGAAGCCACTCACCTTGTATTTGGAGTCCAGCATAAAAAATCTTCAAAATGGCCAGGCTACATTAGTCTCTTCTTGGAAATACTCACTGGGGAAATTGCATGGAGAAGGGGATTTAAATAGGCAAGTATTTCAAAAGTGAAACATGATGTGATTTATCTTATTAAAAGATAAATTTTAAAGATTTTAAAGATTTGATCCTTAAATTTTCTTTCTTTTGTGGTACTGGGGATTAAACTCAGGACCCTGTGCTTGCCAGGCAAGCACTTATTCTACTGAGCTATCGCCCTGGGCCCCTTAAATTTTCTTATTAGGAACTTTGGAAATTCTTAGGAAGTTATAAGAAGAAGAGACATTAATTCCTGCTTGACTGTTGTAGGGGAAAAGAATCTGTGATTGGTTTCTTTTACAGGTAGTGCCAGTGAAGTACTCAAAGAATGGACAGTAACAGGAAAAAAAAAGGTAAAAATGAATTGTTATGAGCATGATACTGATATTCATATTATTTTTTAAGATGTAGGTTCTACAAAATATTTGAAAGTAAAAGTTTACATTAATATTTTAATTCAGCTTACAATAGTGGCAGTGTCGTAACCATGAGGTTTATCCAAAGGGTGATTATTGCTAATAAATATCTTCAGTTCAGCCTGGGGCCTGCTTAGTAAGTGCAAGGACCTGAGTTCTATCCTGAAACCAGGTATGGTGGCACACCAGTACTAGGGGGGCTGAGACAGGAGGATCACTACAAGTCTGAGCTGCATAGCAAGACCCTATGTCAAATAAATGAAAGATTATAAAAAACTATTAAAAATATATCTTCAGTTCATCTGTCCAAAGTGTCCTCCTTGACATTGAGATACAGCTAGAACTGAGTACCACCCAGTCTCTTCCCTGTGATTGAAGGCAGGAAACTGATTTTTTGCTAAGAGGATTGTAGATAGGGTTTGAAATAAGAGTATGTGGAGAGGAATGCAGAGCTGTTCCAGAGAAAGTGATCTTGTTTTCCATAATATTTGCATAATAGATCAGGTAAAACTCATATTTTTAACTGAAACAACTGTTATGATTCCTAATATCAATGAACTTTGATTTTAAGCTTAAAGAGGGCTTTTGCTACTAGAGGTGTTACATGCCTTAATCACTTAACAGAGGTTGTGAAGTGCAGAGTGGTCTGCCATTGAAGTTGAAGCCAGTAGAAGGCACTTGGGCTAGAGAGGGTTAGGACCGGACTTCTATCTTGTTCTACTATAGAATCGATTTGTGACCTGGAGTATTGTCTAACCTTGGTGTATCTTGGTTTACTCATCCCTAAAATTTAATATAATGCTTGACATAGTTCTTGGTCCTTTCTCCTTTATCTACTTAAAACCAACATGTGGCAGGTGGGACTGATAGCTCAGCAGACTAAAGCTGCCTGCTTAGGCAGAGCTCAGTGGCCAGGGTTTGATCTCTGGTGCTGTGCTGGCCTCCCCCCCCCCCAGTGCACTGAGACAGATTGAGACTGGGTGTGGTGGCACACACCTATAATCTCAGCACTTGGGAGGCTGGAAAAAGAAGGAGCATTAAGAGTCCAATTCCAGTCTGTGTAGTGAGACTCTGTGCGATCTATAGACCCTGTCCTAAATACACAGAAAAAAAAAAAAAAAAAAAAACCCAAAAAACAAAAAAACAAGATGTGGGTCAGGTGTGATAGTTCATGTCTGTAATCCCAGTACTTGGGAGGCTGAGGCAGGATGAGAGCTGTGACTTTGAGGCAGCCTGGGTCTACAGTGAGTTCAAGGCCAGCCTGAATTACACAGCAAGAACCTGTCTCAGAAACAATCTCCAACATGCTTTGGGGTCGGGGGATGTTTTCCCAGGGGATACTGTCTGGTCTTAGTATTCTTCCCACAGCTCTGTACCCTTAATATAGGCCCATTAATAAATAATTAAAGTATGAATTTTAATCAACTCTATGAAGCCTGTATAGAGTATTCTTTTCCTACATTAGGTTAGTGCTGGGCTCCTGAAATGCTTTCTTTTCTTTTTTTTTTTTTTTTGGTACTGGGAATTGAACTCAGGACCTTGTGCTTGCCAGGCACACTTGTGCTAAGCTATCTACTGCCCTTTGACATGCTTTCTTGACTAGGCCCACACCTGTAATCTCAGTACTCTGGAGGTTGAAGCAGGAGGTTTGTTGCAGTTTGAGGCCAGCCTGGGCTAAAAAGTGAGTTCAAGGACATCCTGAACATCAGTTCTGTCAGGGCTTGGCCTTAGTGACTCTTGAGAATTTTTCAAGAGATACCTAATATCCTGAGCTTGTCCTGAAGCTGTTTATATTGGTAGCTTTCCATATTTCTTTAACTTACCACTGCTTTGAACAAACATAGCTAGATTGGTAGTCTAAGTACCTGCCTGACAAGTGCAAAGACAAGGATTTGATCCCAAGTACTACATGCTGTGCCAGCTCCAGAACCCCATGCACATTGTGCCACCCTGAAACCAGCATGGTGGTACACTCCTGTAATCCCAGCATTGGGGAGGCTGAGGCAGAAGGATCCCCACCTTGCGCCACCACGCCCAGTCTCATTTGCAGTCTGAATATGCTCCAGGGGTGAGACCATCACCATACTCCGGGTATCTGAACCCCTGCCACCCTGGCCGCTGCTGGCTGCCTAAGCAGGGGCTTTAGTCCACTGAACTATCTGGCTGGCCCTTATCTTACTTGTATTCTGTAGCTTTTTGGTTCCCTACTCCAAAATCAAACAGCATTAAAATTTTTTAAAATGTATATTCCCAGATATTTTATGCATATAAGAATATTCTTTTCTCATGTAAAGCTTATTTCATATTTTAATATACAGCATAATGAACTTTTTTGTTATGGATGTATACTCATCTTGATGTTTGCATGTACTATAATTTACTTAACCATTTACCTATTGATCAAGCTTTGAGTTGTTTCAAATCCTTCACTTTTAGTAATAATACTTCAATAAGCAACCTGATATAACCTAGGATAAATTCTTAGAAGAAAAATTACTGGCCAAAAGATCTGAAATTTATAATTTTTTTTTTTTTTTGTCTTTTTGAGACAGGGTCTCACTATGCAGTTCAGGCTGGCCTCGAGCTCACTTTGTAGCTCAGGCTGGTCTCGAACTCACAACAATCCTCCTGCCTCAGCCTCCCGAGTGCTGGGATTACAGGCATGCGCCACCATGCCCGGCTAAAAATCCAAATTCAATAGATTTTTTTTTTTCCTCTTTTTTTGTGGAACCGGGAATTGAACTCAGGCCCTTGTGCTTGCCAGGGAAGCACTTATCCCACTGAGCCATCTCCCCAGCCCTGAAATTTATAATTTTGATAATTATTTGTAGATTGCTACTGCTGCCAGTGTTAACATGAAAATTATCTGTACTCTCAACTCTACAGTGTTGTAGTGTTTTATTCTTGCTAATCTAATAGATCAAAAATGATTTTTCAGTAATTTTAATAGATATGACTCTTAAGCTTATGCTTCATTCCATATATTTATTGCTTATATAACTTCTATTATGTCATTTGGGCTTTTTCTTTTTAAAACTGTGTATAATTCTTACTTGAATATAAAACTACACATTTTTTCATATTTTGTAACTTTTTGTTTTGCTTAAGATGGGTTTTGAGATGAGGAAATATGGTATGTTTATATTATGAGCTTATCCAAAGCATAGAGTTTTTACACAGTAAAATTTTATTTTAGGCAATGTTTCATCATATATAAAAATATGTTCAGTTACTAGGAAACAAAACATGAGAAATTGGTAGCATTTATTGTGTTTGGGTAGCTAGAGATGCTTATCTCTTTGAGATATGTTGTAGGAGGGTCTGCCTTTTCTTTTTTTTTTTTTTTTCAAATCTTCAATAACTTCAGAACAAAAAGAAGAAAAACAAACCAAAACCTGCAGCAGAAATAAGAAACAATATCCCAGATTCCAGTAAATCAGTTTCCATTCAAGAAGAGCAGTCTGCACCTTCTGCAGACAAAGGTGGCATTAATGGTTACCAGGTCAATGGTGGCATCAATGATGTAGAGTCTGTGGATTCGCTCAGCGAAGGTTTGGAGACACTTTCAGTGGAGGCCAGAGAATCAGAAGATCTTGAGATGACCATGCCAGAGACACTAGATAGAAAAGGTAAGTTTATTAGCAAAGTTTTCAAAAGTTGCATTCATTTGAAAAATACAAATCTCCTGGTTGAGAAAGCCATTAGTAAATTAAATCAATTGCTCTTTTCCTAGTTTTTGTTATCTTTTGTGTAGAAGAGTAGCAGTTTATACTTATCAAAGGCCTAGAAAAATGCAATTCTTGTTCTCTTGTCTTATATTTCAACTCCAATCATATAAAAAAATTTCTAACCTAGTAACAGAGGAGTAGCTTAGTATTTAGAGAAAACAGAGACTTTATCCTTTCTATTTATTTAGAAAAATGATGATGGGATAACCTTTGTTTTCTAGTCAAGAGTTAAGATCTATAATAGTTGTGAATTCATACATCTAGTATATGTTTATCAACACTTTGTTGTGTTGGGAACATACTGGAAATATCTCTTTTTGAAAATCACTTGTTTGTTAGTGCAACTCTGCTTTTGAGTTCTTAGTTTTATAAACTAGTGTTACTGTAAGAATTATGCTATGCTTTGTAGAATTTCTTTTATTGGTTCAGCAGATACACACACACATATGCACACATACATTCCCTAGAGAAAAAAATATTGTACTTCCACAGACCCCAAACAAAGATAGCCAGTGGGTTTCATGTTTTCTTTTTCTGGGCTAATCTTACTTTTGGACTGTACCCCTTTTTGTGCTCCCTAAAACTTTTAAAAGTCTTCTTTCCCTGAGACAATATAAAATTCTCTTTTCTCAGTGTAATTTACGGAAACTAGCTGAAGTTGATGGTATTGCCTTTCCACTTATGGAGCTGCAGTGTTATTTCCTGTCTAACTAGATTGGCTTTTCTTCATGTCCAGTGCCGCTTAGGAGTAAGCCAGAAGCTACTGATAGTCATACTCATCTGATTCTGATCCTTGTCCCATTTTGTTGGTTTATTTTCCTTACAAATTTTGAAGGGTCATGGATTTGCCTAAAAGGTTTTTGCTTGCCTACTTTGTGTACTTAAAATTGCCTGACTGGTTTAATTCTACATTGTGCTCTAAAGCTCTGTTTTTTTCTTGGACAGGATCTGTACTAGAGAATGGTGTCTCTGACTTTGAGCCCAAGTCTGTTCCGAATGTTCAGCACTCCAGGAATGCTGCCAAATCTCTGTCAAGATCCACCTCAGGACCTCACTTTTCAAATCTGGGGATGGAAGATGTTCCACTCTCCTCTACCAATAAAAAGCTAGGTAATACTTGAGAGAATTAAAAATATGGTTCTGGCTATCCCATAGATAAGGTTTCAGAGGGGCATCAAGAAGTACTTTTCCTGACTAATTCTGTACCATGTTAAACCTCTGTGTACACAGCTGAAAGTCTAAATGTAATTCCGATGTTACCTTGTTATAAGGACAGGGCCCTTCTGTATGACTTATAGGTAAACTTAACTGCCAGCTAATATTAACCTATTTTGTTTGTTTTGCTATACCATTTATGTGCTATTTCTCCTGTTTTTATCTCCTGGTTTACTCAACAAGTAGGGGAACTTCATCTCTGACATAATACTCCAAAAGATGTATTTTCATGGCACTTCACCACTTCCTGTTCTTACTGATAGCTGACTGACTCTAACTTTTAACCAGATCATTTTTTCTTAAGAAGTCAGCATGAACTAGTGGTACTTTATGCTTTTTTAGTTGGTATAATTATTTAAGTAACAGCCAATAATTAGAGGTAGTAGTCCCTCTGAGCATGGTAGTCTGCTAAACAGATGAACCAGAGAAATGTGAAGGACACTTGTAAGCTGTAGCTCCTTACTGAAATACTTATGCCACATAAGCTAAATTGTATTAAGTTCTTTCTTGTCTTTATAATAGTCCTGAGCTTGGTGCAGAACAGCAAGTCTGAGACTATCCATTCAAGCAAAAAAAAAAAGATATATATATATATGTGAGACTTTAAAGGTTTTAGGTATGTTCCAAAATGAAATCAAGTTTAAATGAAGAAGAGTTTCAAAGATAGTGCTACGCATGGTATCATGAGTGTTAGTCCCAAGCTACTTGGAAGATGGAAGCAGAATTATTGGTTGAGCCCGGGAGTTTTGGGGCAGCCTGGGAAATACAGTGAGACCCCATCTTTAAAAATTTATTAAGAAGTTGAAAGTGAAGCTGGGTATGGTGTTCCACACCTGTAATCCCAGCATTCAGGAGGCTGAGGCAGGGGGATTGCTATGAGTTCTAGGCCAGGCCAGGCTCATAGTGAGTTCTAAGTCAGCCTGAACTGCATAGTGAATCCCTGTCTCAGAAAAAGAAAAAAAAAGATGAAAATATATCTTAGCAGATGCATAAACTCTTTAGATCCACGATTCCAACAATCAGTTGAATATGAAACTTTGGCATTGGTGAGTAGAAAGTTAGCAAACTTTTGGAAGCAGATTAAAGTATGGTGGCTAAGTGTGTTTCCTCTTATTTCTGCAGAGCTGGCTTCCCTCTGTAGTGTTTCCACCTGCACAGCACAAAGAGAACTGTGTGATTCTGTAATATGCACATAGTGAATTATTCTGTTAGACCCTGTCATTTGTTACCTGAGTAGGTTTTTTTCCTTTTCTTTGTTTCATTTTGAACTGTTTCTAAAAGTAATGTACTCAAATTCATTAATTTTTTAAAAAAATAATTTCTGGTCTGCTGTTAATTCTATCCAGTTTGATTTTTATCAGAGACATTGCTTTTTTTTTTTTTTTTGAGACAGCGTCTCACTATGCAATTGAAGTTGGCCTTGAGCTCACTTTGTAGCCCAGGCTGGTCTTGAACTCGTAACAAACCTCCTGCCTCAGCCTCCTGAGTGCTGGGATTATAGGTGTACACACAGACATTGGTTTTTTTTTTTTTTTTTGTTTTTGTTTTTGTTTTTGTTTTTGTTTTTGAGACAGGGTCTCACTATGCAGTTCAGGCTGGCCTTTAGCTCGCTTTGTAGCTCAGGCTGGTCTCGAGCTCACAACAATCCTCCTGCCTCAGCCTCCCGAGTGCTGGGATTACAGGCATATGCCACCATGCCCGGCCAGGCATTGCTTTTTAATCTCTAGATGTTCAGCTGAGATTTTTAAAAATACCTTTCATGTTTCTATATAACATGGTTCTGTTTTCCTCTATGTTGATTATTTGGTACCTGATAATAACAGCTGTTTAATGTCTTTTCTTCTTCCTTCTATCATCTGTCAAATGTTGCATCTATTTCTATTGATTTTTTTCTTCATTATGGGCAATGTTTTCGGCCTATTTGTTCGTGTTTCATTTTGAGACAGGGTCTTGCTGTATAGTTTAGGCTAGTCTTGAACTCACAGTGACCCTCCTACCTCAGTCTCCCAAGTGCTGGGATTACAGGTGTGAACCACTATGCCTGGCATTTGTTTCTGATTTTTCCTGGGGCAAGTACTACACTCTGTTCATTGCCCTGAAAATCAGTGTTTCATATGTTGTACCTGTGTATATATATTAATTTTTTAAGATAAAAGGATAAATCCTACTATTGTTACTTCTTGGTTAGAATAAGTTTTTGTTTTTGATTTTGTTTTCTGTGATACTAGGAGTTGAACACAGGGCTTTTACATTGTGTCAAATCTCCAGTCCTTTCTCTGTTTTTATTTTTATTTTTTTAATGTATCAGCTATTTAATTAGATTCTTAGTAAGAAATTTAGAACACTAACTTATAAGGATAAATTCCATTTGTCAGAACAAAAATGGGTCACAGGTAGTCCCAGAGCTGAGGAACAAATTTTAATTTTTGCTAAAATCTGTGAGTGCACCGCTTTCTGATCCACCTTGTGCTGCTCTGAAATCTGATATCTCTCTTTTTTGGTGTCAAAGATCTTGCCCTCATGGTGTCTGGGTTTTCACAGCTATTTCTTCTTGAAGTAAGCCTCAGTGAGGTGTTTAAGGGTTTTTACTTTGCTGATATCAGTTGTAGAGGTGGCAATGACAGATTTCTGCTGTGTTCTTCATAGAGGAACATGATTAAGGCTAAGACGCCCAGTCACAAGTAGCAAGCCCCTGGCCAACACCTTAGGAAAGACCATTCTCTTGCCTCTGTGATGCCCGGTGAGGATGATCAAGTTGGTGCCGGGAGTGATGCTAGGTTGAAGTTTCCTCACGTGCTGACTGCAGGGTTTCTTGCCATGACTCAAGAGCTTTCAGGGCACATCTTCAGTAGGATAGTATCTAGGCATTTTTTGAAGCTTAGCCACCTGGGTACCTCCATTCTTGTCCCCACCGACTGGTTTTGTGATCCTAGCAAGAACTTCTTTTTCCTCTCAACCTTTGATTTAGCAGCTGTGTACTTTCTCTTGCACAAAGCCTTTCTGGAATACATGGCAGATCAGGAGTATCTACCAGTTCCTTTAACCAGGACAGAATTTCGGCTGCAGTGGGGTTGCCCTTTTAAGAAAAAGGTCGCACTAAATTATTTTTCCCAGGCTGGACTCAGACTTGTGATCCTTCTACTGTAGTCTCTTATAGTGCTGTGATTGTAGGCATGCGCTGCATACTATACCTGATCCAAGATACTTTTTTTTTTTCTATGAGAAATATTTTTTTTGTTGTTGGGGATGGTGATTATTTAGGATACTTTTTTTTTTTAATTTTTTATTTTGTGGTACTAGGGATCAAATTTGGGACCTTGCACTTGCCAGGCAGGTGCTTTTGCTACTGAGCTCCATTACTGGCCCCAGGGCACATTCTTAGACCACATGTTATTAGTCTTAGGTGTTAAGATCTAACTTTTAATTGTAAATGTTCCTTTATTTAGTAATCTTAGGGTTTTTCTTCCCAGGTTCCAATATTGAAAAATCTGTGAAAGACCTTCAGCGCTGTACAGTTTCTCTTGCACGGTATCGAGTTGTTGTTAAAGAAGAGATGGATGCTTCCATTAAGAAAATGAAGCAAGTTTTTGCTGAATTGCAGAGTTGGTAAGTTGCTTTTGATATCATTAGTATAAAATAATTTTACAAGATGGTGAGCCATTCACTAGATCCTTTAATTTTTAGCTTCTAACTGTTGTACACAGTGGGAGAGAATTTAAAAGCCTGTGACACATTTATCATTCTGCTTAATTCTTTTGGTCACAGTGTGGTACGAAAAACTGACACCACTCTGAAAATGGGTCTGAGCTTAATATTTTTTGGGAAGGGACAAATAATTAGAGTGCATTGTGTACAGTTATCTCAGGATTTTAAACTAAGACTGTAACAAATGACATATTTGAACAGAAATTGTAGAGACCTGTTTTTTATTAACTCCTTTTGTACTTATTAATGAACTTCACCCTATGACCTCTTCTGTCTTATTATTACTGATTTGCTTTCATTTTTGTGTTTTCAAACTGTGTTCTTTAAAATACTCATTTCTCTAAATATATTAATAATATCTCCTTTGAGGAAAACAGTTTAGTGGTTAAAGAGGTTGTTGGGAATTTTTTTTTTAAGTAGGAAGAATTTACTGAGAGAAAGAAAGCTTCTGTCTGAGAGAGACAGAAGGGTCCCCAGAAAGGGGGTTGCTCACAAACTCTGCTTCTCATGGGTGTTTTATTGAGGAAAGCCATGAGATAAGGTGGGCTTATGGTGGGACAGAACTATACTCAATCAACAAAACTGTAAGTTTTAGGTAATATTGATCCAATGTCACATCATAGAATGGGTGTGAAATAGGGCAAAACTATGGTCAAACAATAAGATTAAAATAAGTGTAGATAGCAGGGTAATATTAAATAGGGGTCAAATGGGGAAACAAGTCACATTGCAAGTGTGCATGGGAAGAACAAGGACTTCCCTATTGAGGTTTGGTCCTGCACCCCAAGGTGATTGATGCTTATGTAGAATATTAATCACTGCTGTTTATCGCTAGGGGAAGTATATGGGTGAATAGTTCTTTTTCTTTTTTTGGCGGAATCAGGGATTGAACTCGGGCTTTTGCGCTTGCCAGGGAAGCACTTATTCCATTGAGCCATCTCCCCAGCAGTTCTTTTTCTTGAAGCCTGGCCTTCAATGAATACACCTCTAGCCACAGGTGTTTTATTCATTGAACTTGAGGGCTCAGCCCTGTCTGATTGCCTATGATATTTCTGCCTAACTGAGCTATCTATAATATTTCCCTCTGAAGAAGTATCCTTAACTGCTATGAGAGGGCAAGACTGATCCTGGCTGCTTCAGGCTAAAGAGGGTTGTAGGTGTGATTGGTAGTCAGAGATTCTCCACCACAGGTCTACCTAAAGGCCCTCAATAGAGACCAGGTGTTCTGCTTATCTTGAGCTTTAACTCTGGAGAAGACAAGGTCATAGAAACAGTTAAGTATGCATAGGCTAAATAATAAAATCAACATTATAAATGTAGCCAGCAATGTTTTCCACCAGAAGCAACCAGTAATATCTTTTCCAGAAAGAGGATAAGGAGAATATCTAGGAAATTTCAGAATCTGACATGTCATTAACTTGTCATCTAATTTCTTGAATAGCTATTGAGACATTAGCAGAAGGATCAGGAACGGACATACAACATTCAGCTTTTATAATTGCACAAGTACCCCCTGTGTGTTGCTATTAGAGTGCCTGCTGCCGTACAGTTTTGGAGAATGGCCTACTTCAGTAATTTCACTTCATCTTCATTCAGGCGAGAGAGACTGCCTGACACCTGCTGCATATAGTCAAGGCCTCTATGTGCTGCATGACATCACCTAACCCTAGAGAAGGGACAGAAGCCAGAGAACCGTGCCAGTGAAGCATACTTGCAGACCATTAGTGCCATAGGCAGGGTATGTTTGAAGATTTGCCAACACTTTTGAGGTTTCTGCCTTTTAATCGTGCAAATCCAAGTGTGCATCTTCCTATCTAGAGGTAGCCAGGGCCATAAATTGGTATCACAGAACCCATGAGTGCCACTGGGAACATCTTGTCTAATTCCAGAGAGATTAAACCAGTGTGTTGCAAAACAGTCCTCAGCCTATGAAGTTATTGTGTGTATACATTGTGCAAGGGGTGTCCATCCCAAACACTTAGGAGAGTTATTCTCTAGGGAGAATAGTAATGATTCTTCTGTTCCCAATATAAGAGGCTTTTCTGTAGATACCCTACAGTGCGGGTTATCCATAGGTAATCATCCTATATCTGAAAATAGCCATCTTGATATCTATGGGTGCTGGCCCTTAGGATAGGACCCTTTTATTTAATAGGGTCCTACTAGAACCTTTGAAGAGGCTTTACTGGCATTGTTAGAAAAAATTCTATTCTTTCCTGGATCATAAGAGTAAAAGTTCATAAGACATTCAGCTACCTTGTAGTGGTAAGTTATATTATGAACTGTTGAACTCTTTCATAACTCATCCATGTAGTCTTATCATTTATTACAATTATCTCCTTGGTGCAGGGATACCCACCAAGGAAGTCCAGGTGTATTGGACAAGGGGAGCAGTCTACATATCCAGTAAGACGTTCATCGTAATGAGTGCATATTCTTGTGCCCACCTTAGAAAGGAATTGAATTCTCCCTTAAGTGATAAAGTGTTTAGTACAAGCTAAGAGTAACATTACTTACCTGAGGGATTTTTTTTCTTGAACAAGAATCTTAAGTCTTTTATGGGTTCACAGGACTATTCTGCTTATGGTTGTTCACACTCAATGACAGTATGGTTCCCAGGACTTGATTGAGTTGGGTGTGGTATATCCAGGAATCCAGGCCTGCTACCTTGACAGTTGATGGAGTTGACAGGATCACGTTGTATGGTCCTTCCCAAGTTGGTCCTAGCGAAGGGGATAATAAGGGAAGAGATTTTACCAGTATTAGGTCCCTGGGTGGAATATGGGATCTCCCATTTTTTGAGGTTGAACTTGTGTTAGCTGTAGAGGAATCTGCTGGAATTTAGCCAGTGAGGGCATCTTTCTATCAAAAAGAAAATCATTGGTGAGAAAAGGTCATCCATAATGCATTTGAAATGTACTGAGGCTTACATATTGAAGTGAACTTATTTTTATGATAGCTAAAGGTAGTAAATGAGACCACTGTAAGTAGGTCTTCTGCACCCTTTTGTGAAGATACCTCTTTAGGGTCTCATTCATTTTTTTTGCTTTTCCTGATGATTGTGGCCTCCATGCACAATGGAGGTGATAGAGAATGCCTAGTGTCTTGAGAGATACTCTGTGACTATTACTTTAAAAGAAGGCCCATTATCACTCTACAGGCTCTTAGAAAGTCCAAATGTGGGGTTGATTTCTGACACTAAAACTTTTATCACCTCTTGTGCCTTTTTTATTCTACAAGGAAAGTATTAAGCTCTTTTACTCTTTGGCATCTGAGTGAAATCACGTTGCCAATAAGTCTAGAAACTACTTATGGGACTGGAATAGCAGTTGTAACCCAGTGGCTCTTAGACCCTTCTCTTGATGAAGTCTGATATTTTAAGGCCCTCCAGTTTTAGCTGTACTATCTCCAAAATTTTGGTGACTTATGAGAAACATAGTGATTAACACATCATTTTTGACCAATGAAAAGTTCACAAATTATTGTATATAGACAACAATGTATTTTGTATTTGTAAAGCCAATCTAAACATCATTTTGAAGGGGCTGGGGAGATGGCTCAGTGGAATAAGTGTTTCCCTGGCAAGTGCAAGAGCCTGAGTTCAGTCCCTGGTTCCGCAAAGAAAAAAAGCTTGCGTCATAAACATCATTTTGATTAGTTTGCAACCTGGGTATATATATTATAGTATTTGGACAGGATAAAATGTCTCTCCCAGGATGGGAGCTGCACTTTTAGGCATAATTAAAAGGAATGGGTGAAGAGAATCACCCAGTTGGCACAGGGTGAGAATATGGGCAGTGATTGATTATTTTTTTTTATTTTTTATTTTAGGGAAGGGTCTACAGGGTGTTCAGGGTCTCACTGCTAGATCAGACTCATAGTGATGTGCCTGTTTACAGTCTCTCCTAAGAGCTGAGATTACAGGTAGGCGCCACCACACCCAGCCCAGTCTCAGTTGCCGGCTCAGTGTGCCCTGGGGAAAGGGTTGGCATGGCAGGCTTAGGGATCGAACAGGCCCCTGTGCCTGTTTTCAGGCGCTTTAATCCACTGAGCTATTTGGCTGGCCCTGAGAGGGCTTTTAAAGTGGTCCCTTTTAAAGATGTCTTGCTTTTGTCAGCAGTAGCAGGTGAGGTTGGTGGTCATCAAAGTCTTCTTAAAGCCCTGAAAATGAAACTTAGAGTTTATATTTAAGGCCACAACAAAGGCAGCCGCTTTTTGGTCTCTGTGCTTTCTCTCCTTGGCTTCTTCCCAATCTTAATTATAGAATATTAAGGAAGCAGTTTTTACTAAAGTATAAAGTGAGCTAGCTGGAGCAAAAACTATCTTTTTTAACTTATTCTTAAATTCTGGGGCTGACTGGGTAATTAATGTGTCTTTAAGTCTAATCTGACCTGTTGAATCAGGAGCTATGGATATGCATTTTCATTGAGAGAGACATAACATGACTAGTCTCATATGGATTGTAATTGTACTTTGAGCATAATTAAGAATTCTTTCTTGCTGGGTGTGGTGGCACATCCCTATAATCCTAGCACTCAGGAGGCTCAGGAAGGAGAGTCATTGCATGTTTGAGGCTAGCCTGCCTGAACTGCATAGTAAGACCATGTCTCAAAAGAAGTAGAAAAAAATAATTCTTAATGTAAAGAAAATTTGAACATAAGGCAATTCTGACCATTTCTCCTCTTTTTTACAGCATGACTCTAGTTGTACAATAGCATTATAATTAATACTTCCCTCTGCATTCCATTTCGGCGCTAGGGGTAGGCAGACCATGTGCTTGGGCAGAAATTTTTTTTTTTTTTTGCATTTAGGACAGGGTGTACAAGGTGTACAGGGTCTCACTGCATAGATCATTGGACTGGTAAGTGATCCTCCAGTTTACAGCCTCCGAAGTGCTGGGATTATAGGCTCGAGCCACCACATCCAGTCTCAATCACTGCCTCAGTGTGCCCCGAAGGCTGCA
The DNA here is from genome assembly GCA_004027165.1 of Ctenomys sociabilis. Classification (NCBI taxonomy): domain Eukaryota; kingdom Metazoa; phylum Chordata; class Mammalia; order Rodentia; family Ctenomyidae; genus Ctenomys; species Ctenomys sociabilis. The sequence goes on from PVKA01018347.1 coordinate 37,786, forward strand.
GAAGGCCAGGGGATTGCTCCTGCATCTGCCTAAGCAGGCACTTTAATCCGCTGAGCTATTTGGCTGGCCCTCTGTGCAGAAAAATATTAAATAGCTCTTTCTCAACATGTAAGGGTCAAACATCTTCCATGTCTTTGAGTGCATTCAAAAGGAGTAAGAGACTTTGACCTTGAGTGCCCCTCCCCATATCTCCATCCAGTTATCTTGGTGTAAGATTTCCAAATGATATGAAGTAATCAAGCTCCCAACCTGCTAGATGTCCAAGATGTTGAGCTCATGTTTTCTAAAATTGAGGAATGAGTTCTAGGAACAATAATAAGGTTAAGAATAGGAAGAATTTATTGCTTTGACAGAGAGAGAGAGCCTGAAAACTGGGTTGCACAAAAACACTTTTTGAAGAATTTTACTGTTGGATTTCTCAGTGCCGTGTGTGTGTGTGTGTGTGTGTGTGTGTGTGTGTGTGTCTGTTGTGTACCTGTGTGTGTCTGTGTGAAATGCTAATGCACATTGTGTTTAAAAGAGGAAAATAACATATCATTACATGTTTTGGGGGAGAAATTTATGTTGATGTTTCTAGGATACCAAAGGTGTTTTAACTATTAAATATTAAAGTGTTATGTATGTAATGCACATATCCTTTTTAGGGAATATTTGCATTTTATATGGGCTTTGTTTTTGCAAATAAAGACTTTAGGACCAAATTAATCAAAATGACAGGAGGACAAGCAGCTGAGTTGATTAAGTATTTTAGGACTGTCTCCTCTACAGTCCTAAAATATTTTTGAGATAGTGAGAACTGCCTACATGTAAAATATGAGAAAGTGTTTATGTCTGGGGAGACCTGTACATCCTCTCTTTCCTTGTGTTAGGGTTATGCTCAGCAATTTTTCTGTTCATAAGGTGAGTCTAGGCACTGTGTGCAAACCAGAAAGCCAGGAGGAAGTGTTTGGGTCCTCTCTGTCATCCTACTCTCTGGAATTGGAGGAGTGAATTCATGAAGATGAAATAACAGCTCCAGAAAGCTAAATCATAGCCAAAAAGTACATTTTAGGATAGGTAATACATCTGTTAGCTTGCATTTCCTGAACCCTGCACTTCACCCTTCCATTCTTATAACTATGTATTTAATGCCATATCTTCTGTATTTGGGGCAGATGTTGAGCCAGGGTCTTGCTTTGTTCAGGCTAGACTTGAACTCAGTCTTCTGAGGGCTGGGATTACAGGTGTGAGCTACCACACCTAGCTTCTATATTTTTTTAACATATATTTTTGCTCCTGCCAGTTACTCATTGTAACATTCATTTTCTCTTTGTACTAGTTGATGCCATTTTTCCAGTTTGATATGCTATTTTATACCTCTATATTATCTAAATCCATCCAGTTATTAAAAATTCTAAAGGAAGCTCAGACATGTGGAAATTTTAGGTACTTATGTATTCTCTTTCTGAACACCTTGGAGGAAATGCATGGTTCTTTGTACTGGATTCTTGTATCGATACTGTTGGCAGATTTGGAAAATAAACAGCTAAATAAGGGCCGGGGAGATGACTCAGTGGAATAAGCGCCTCCCTGGCAAGTACAAGGGCCTGAGTTCAATTCCCTGTTCCACAAAAAAAAAAAAAAAAAGCTAAGTACAGGTCATCACAACTTTTCCTTCATAGGTCTGAGCCCCACAGTTGTTCAGTTTAATGATTTCTTAGCTACAGGACAGTTCCATTCAGAATAAGCCTGAACCAGGAAACAGTTCTGGGAGAGATTTGTGAGTTCTTTCTGACTTGGAATTCAGCCAAAAGGAACCTCCTTCAGTAAATGACAAATGAAATGGTTTCCTGCCTGGGAACTGTGTATTTAGTATTGATTAGCAGGCGTAACAACAGGGTCAATTTAACTTGAGGATAGACTACCTGTACTTCTTTCTGACTGATTGGGTTTTTTAACTACCTTATTTCAACATTCCTTGTACTAGCTACCTCAAGACAAAATTGACGGGTGAACTAACTCTATTTGGCACTAAACCAGAGCTTGGAGCTAATGTCACTTATAAAGCCATGTTTTTGTGGTGGTTACAATACCAGAAGCAGATACTTTTAACAGATTGGCAGCAATACGATTACATTATTCCTGATAGGGCAATAGGGAAATTATGTAGGTGACTTCTTTTTCTTTGATACCAGATCTAAGCTGAACTATACCTGACAGAAGATAAATTTAGTTTTCCAATATATAAAACTAAAAACCTGTTCTCATTTTCCAGCTTGCTATGTTGTTTAATACTTCTTTATTTATCCATCTAGTTTTTTAATTATCTCTAGACACTCAAGCTTACTTTTTTTTCTTAAATTATTATTTGTATGCTTTATTTTCTTGGAACAGCTGCTAAGTGACTTAAGTTTAAGATTGTGAAGGAGAAGGGATATGGAATAGAATATGAAGCTTGAATATATAAGCTTCTTTGAGAAGTTGTCATAATGTTTTAGTTTTTAAAAAATGCCAACAGAATGCATACTTAGCTTCCACTTTAAAAAGTTCCTGTTTTACTACGTAAATAAATAAATCTTTAAAAAAAGAAAATATAAAAAAGACAGTTTATAAAGCGCCTGCTTAGGCATAGTGCAGCAGCCGGGGTTCCATTCCTGTGTGCTGTGCTGGCCCCGTCTCTGGGGTGCACTGAGAAAGCAGTTGAGACTGGGTGTGGTGGTGTGTGCCTGTAATCCCAGCTCTTGGGAGGCTGTAAACAGGCGGATCACTAGGAGTCCATCCAGTAGTGAGATCCTGAACACCCTGTAGACCTTTCACTTAAAAAAAAAAAAAAAAGCTATTCAGAACAGGCACTTTTTAATCATAGCAACTGGCAAGATAAAAGAACTCAAAGTGGGCTCAAAAAACCAAAACAAAACAAAAAGCCTAATGAAAAGCTATTTCAGACTCTTAAAGAATCACTTGTTCACTTTTTTTTTTTTTTTTTAATACTTTTGAAACAGGATTTCCCTATGTAACTGTAGCTCAGGTTGGCCTCAAACTCCTGCCTCAGCTTCCTAAGTTCTGGAATTACAGGCCACCATGCCTGGTAAGCGATGTCTGCTTACTTTGTAAAGGACTGTATAACAAGAAAGACCCACTAGAATTACGTAGTGTTCAAATTTGATTTAATAAGGTAGTTCTTTCACTTTACTTTGTAGTTGACTGGCTCATCTAGCTATCCACACGGTGGTGTTTTTGTTGTGGTTCTACTGGGAATTGAACCCATTGCTTTTGCACTGAGCTACAACTCCAGCCCCCTTTTGTATTTTTTTTTTTTTTTTTTAAGTTTTGAGACATAGTCTTAATCACTGAATTGCCCAACTAAATGATGTTTTTTGTTTTGACTGGGCTGATGTACCATGCTTCAGTAAGGGCAAGGTCAGTGCTATGAGTATAGAATCGTGCAAAGCGTGGGGAACACCATTCATTTTCTGTTCTTAAAAGCTATTGGAAATTTTTGGGGTAGTGGCTTTATATAGGAAGAAGACCCTTCAAAGGAAAAAAGTTTTTGCATTGGCTTTGCTTGAATTTCTGCTGTGATTAGCTAATGGAATTGGAATAAATGTGTTTTAGATTTTGAGCAAATAAAATCAAGCACAAATATTTTCTGAGAGTATTATTGAGTGTTTTAGAATATTATCCCTTAAAATAATTGACTGTAGATTTGCCAGATTGGGTTTTCATTATATATTGTTTTCTTTTTCTTTTCTTTTTTTTTTTTTTTTTTTGGTGGATTTGGGGATTGAACTCAGGCCCTTACGCTTGCCCTTTGAAGTTCTTGTGATCACCAGTATGTCAAGAAACACAAGGTTCTGAATGGATGCTACTGGTTCATTATCACAGGGAAAGAAATGTCACCGTATATTAGCTTATGTTGCCACACAAATATATGTGACTTTCCTTGCTAAGCATCTTTTGTGACATGCCACTTTTTATAATAAATACTGTGATCTTTAAAAAGCTTATGTGTTTGTTGATGTCTTCTAATATTTTATAAGCTTTGTCAGAGACAAAGAATTTGTCATCTGGTAGACACATCTTTGGGTGACTTGGCAACAGAAGTAATGTAAAGCTATAGGCCTGGCAGAGCCTGTCTCAGTTGTGCTTTTTATTTTGCTTTTTAGGTATTCCAAATTCTGATAGAGTTGTAACAAAATATTGCCAGGTTTGGAAATACTTTCTTAGCAAAGTATGGCTACCCTACATTAGTTGTATTGTTTTTTGCAATCTGGTGCCTTTGGAATAGCAGGCAATGAAATATATTTATTACAAGTTTTTTTATTACACCATGCACAGTGATTATCAATACTGTGTTCTTTGGCACTTCTCTATAAAAGATTTTGCTGCCTGAGGAAATGACTGCCTTACACTTTTTTGTATGTCTCCTATTGTAGTGTCTGTATTAACTACTGTTTGCTAACATGACTACATAGTGAGCTAAACTGAATTGGTGTTAAGGTATGTGTGTATGATTGCTTTTACAACTACAAGAATAGGTTTTTACTGACACACTGACAATAGTCCCATTCAAAAGGAGAAATCAGAACGAACTCCCAATCTCTGTATGCATTGAAGGCTGTGGGCTCTTTTGTAAGAACATGGAAAAAACTTTACCTACAAACCATTTGCAAATTGGAAAAAGTTCTGATTTCCCATTTAATTTTTTCCTATAAAAACCCTACCAAAAACTCATTCTATACTGTCCAGGTTACTATTAATTCTTTATCAGAGGGCTGAGGAGATAGATCAGTGGTCTAATTGTCTGTGTGCACGGTGCTCACCACTAAAACTGGGCATAGTGGTGCATGCCTGTAATTCCAGCACTGTGGAGGTTGAGAGGAGGATCACTATGAGTCTGAGCTTCATAGAGAGAACCTGTACCATAAATAAAACATTTTTAAAAATTAAATATTGGGGGGCTAGGGAGATGGCTCAGTAGAATAAGTGCTTCCCTGGCAAATGCAAGGGCCTGAGTTCAATCCCTGGTTCTGCCAAAAAAAAAAAATTAATATTGGCTGAAGTTGAGCGCCAAGCTCAGTGGCTGGTGTGCTGATGTGGCCCCTGGAAATGGCGCTGGCGCAGGGTCCATGTTGCAGCAGGACAGTAACGATGACACTGAAGATGTTTCACTGTTTGATGCAGAAGAGACAGCTAATAGACCTAGAAGATCCAAAATCAGAGCGTGGAATCATGTGAGGATGGGAAGAGCCATTGGGTATTTGAGTCTGGGAAGGCTGGACTCAAGAGAGTAACAATGTTTCAGAGGCTGAATCAAGAATATTTTGGCTAGAACTTATTGCCTGTTCAGTCCTGTGGGTGATATTTGCCTTCAGTGTTCTCTTCTTCAGAATAAAGTGGTTGGCGGTGTTCATCATGGATGTAGTGCTGCTAGGGTCAACCTGTATGGTTACATCAGGTGTAAGGTGGGCAGTAGGAAGAATTTAAGCAGCATGGCTACCTCATATCTCAGAAAGTAGTTTTTAAGACAAAACACTGGTGATGGCCAGACTTCCTGAGTAGAGAGAAAACTTATGTGTTCTGTGTCTTGGGGAACAATTGAAGAGATACTTGATTCTGAACTGTTAAGAGACATTTTGCAAAGAGGCATATGGGATTTGTTATCTACTTAAAAACTTTATTTAAAAAATATGCAACAGGTTTCATATTCATTTTTTCTATTTTCTGGGGCTAGAAAGTATAATATCATCAGAAACATTTCTATATCTTTTATAGTTTACATGTATATGCACAGCCATGTAATGACAGTGTATTCCAAATTGATGTGTTCATTTACATATGTAATAGATCTTTACATTTTGATACATAGAGCATAGGAGGGTGTTCTTAGTCTGTTTCATATTTCTGTGTGTTTATTTATTTACGTTATTTTCAAAAGTTTTGATTCTATGTAAAAATGAGTGTTTTGGGTTGTATATGAATTAAGAAAGTTAATATCTACTTTATGGTGAAATTTCTTATTTTAGAAATACATGAAAGCAAGTAAAATCCAGGCTAGTAGTATTGACTAATTTTTAAAATTGTGTTTTTATTTTTATTTATTTATTTTTTGTCTTTTTGAGACAGGGTCTCACTATGCAGTTCAGGCTGGCCTTAAGCTCACTTTGTAGCTCAGGCTGGTCTCAAACTCACAACAATCCTCCTGCCTCAGCCTCCTGAGTGCTGGGATTATAGGCATGCGCCACCACGCCTGGCCTGTGTTTTTTTTTTTTT
>PVKA01018348.1:0-44040 GCA_004027165.1 Ctenomys sociabilis
GGATATGCACAGTACTTCATTAATTAGTTTGAATGTAATCATTTGTTTACTTCATCAGACTTGATTTTTTATTTTTTATTTTTTTATTTTTTTTTTTTTTGTCTTTTTGAGACAGGGTCTCGCTATGCAGTTCAGGCTGGCTTTAAGCTCACTTTGTAGCTCAGGCTGGTCTCGAACTCACAACAATCCTCCTGCCTCAGCCTCCCGAGTGCTGGGATTACAGGCATGCGCCACCACGCCCGGCAGACTTGATTTTTTAAAGATTTGCCAGTATCTATTTCTATGATCAAGTATTCTATAGAGTTTACATATTTGCATAACTTGATATATGGCACCTTATTCTAATTTAAAATACTGATCCTTTTTATTATAGTATGATAGAACTAATTTCAAATAACACAAGGTAGGTCCTTGTGTTAGCACAATTATCATGACTGACTTGCCTCTTGAAACATGATTACTTAATACAAAATCTGTTCCATTATCTTTGAATTTGAAAACCAAGTACTGGGGGCCTACTGGTTAGTTCAGTTGTTTATGTGCCTGCTCATGCAAATGCAGTCAGATGCAGGATACCACTGTTTGATCCCCACCTCCACCTGCCTTAGCAGACTCACCCTTAAGGCAGCCTGAGGCAGACAAAAAGAAAAAGAAGTACTGTACTTTTTTTGTGGGGGGGTGCTTTTTGTTTTTGTTTTTCTTTCCATTTATATATTTGGTACAACGCCTCACTATGCAGCTCAGACTCATAGTGATCCTCCTGTTTTCAGCCTCCCCCAGGCTGGGATTATAGGCAGTCACCACCATGCCCAGACTCTGGCAGGCTCAACCCACCCTGGGGGTTGGACTGGCCCTGAATGTGGTGCTGGGCATCAAACTGTGGTTCCTGCACTTGCCAAAGCAGGCACTTAGTCCACGGAACTATCTCATTGACCCTTTGTTTTGTTTTGTTTTTTAATGGAGAAAAAGTTTATTTAGCTTATACTTTATAGAGGTTTCAGGTCATCAGTCAGCTGGCTCCAAGGTGGTTTTATTTTAAGCCAGCCTTATACTTGCTGTGAGCTCAGGCTGGCCTTAGAACTCATGATCCTTCTGTCTCAGCCTCCAAGGGCTGGGATTATACTATGTTAGTTTTGTTTCACAGCATCACTGAAGGGAAGTGTCCTGGTACAGACAAGAATTGTTTTCTTTTCCTGGGCTTGATGGTACACATCTGCTGTAATCCAAGCACTCTGGAAGATGAGGCAGGAGGATTGCTATAAATTTAAAACAAAAGAAAAAATAGTTCCATTGGGGCTGGGGAGATGGCAGTAGAATAAGCAGTTGGGTCTGAGTTCAATCCCTGGTTCAGCAAAAAAAGAAAAAAAACAGTTCCAGACTAAAGGAAACAAAAGAGAGATGACAACTTAGTTGTCTTTCTTTCATGATATTTACATTTTGAAGAGCCCATGATAATTTAAATGTTCTTTATTGTCTACTGTTTCCTCATGATAAGGTTCTATCTGTACATTTTTGGCAGTAATGTAACAGACGTTGTATTAGGTATCATATCAATAGGCACCTGATGTTGAATTTTCTGTTTCTGGGATATTTGATTATTTAAGGTGGTGTTTCTCAGGTTTCTCCATTGTAAAGTGACTATTTTCCTTTTTGTAATTAATATGTACCTTATTGGGGCAATGTAAGACTCTATAAATGTCCTATTAATAAACCTCTCAGACTTTTAACCCATCTAGTTTTTGTATCCACAGATGATTCATGCCTGATAGATTATCACTATATTAATTGCCAAATAGTGATTTTTTTTGTCTTTTCATTTATCTTTTCAGTATGAATTTTTGTATTCATATTCTACTCAGTGAGTTATAGTTTGTCACTATCTTTTGTTTTAATGTTCAAATTGTCACATATTTTGTCATTAAAAAATACTTAGATATATAATCAAGACCCTATCTCAAAATGAAAAGGAAAAGAAGATACTCATGTCCCTTTTCATGACAAAATCATTCTTTGAGCCCTTTTTACCAGCACAAAAGCTTTTATAGAGCTAGTCATTGTGGCACATACCTGTAGTCTTAGCTACTTGGGAAACTGAAGTAGGAGGATCATAGGTTCCAGGCCAGTCTGGGACAATTTAGGTAAGTCTTGTCTCCAATAAAAAATTTTTGGGCTGGGGAGATGGCTTAGCAGAATAAGCACTTCCCTGGCAAGCACAAGGGCCTGAGTTCAATCCCCAGTTCCACAAAAAAAAAAAAAAAAAAAAAAAAACTGTTTTCAAGGACTGGGGATGTAGTTCAGTAGAAGATCTCTTGCCTAGAAAGTTCAAGGATCTGTTTAATCCCCAGTATTGCAAAAAAAGTAACAAAAGCTGATGCTTTTCCTACTTTCGCTCTGAAGTCTATTTCTCTGAAGAAACTCTAGTTCCTTCTAGTGCACAATGGCATGTGGAAACCAAAATCTGTTCAGTGTTCTCATTGCTCCTAGGGTTCTAATTCCACTCAGTGTAACAGACTTAAGCAGATGTTTGGGGCAGAGGGTGTAGCTCAGTGATAGTGTGCACCAGCCCCTGGGTTTGATCCCCAGCCCTGGAAGAAACAGAAGAGGCTGGGGTAAGAAAGTCAGGAAGAGGGGGAAGAAGCAAGCAAAGAAGGAATGAACGAACAACAAAGGGATGAATGGGTGGATGTTTATACCTGTAGAGGTGTGTGTGTGTGTGTGTGTGTGTGTGTGTGTGTGTGTGTGTGTATAAAGTCTCACACAATTTTTGCATCTTCATTTTTCTATACATTAAATCTGTTAGAATTTGTACTCTACTCTGTTTTCCTTATTTTTTCCCTTATCTGTAACTCTCTTCTCCAACAGTGAATATATATAATTTATTTGTTCATTTTTAGAGCATATAGGAGGTACACTATATCTATATAGTACAATTCACTATTGCTAGCGAGTGGTTCTGTGGGAAGAACCTATATGTAGGGGGTTTTCTTAGTTATCAAGTAATTAACATAAGCAGTAGTCCTTATTATGATACTTTTTAGCCCCATGAAGCACTTAGTCCTCTGGAGTAATTTTTGTTATGTGTTAGAGAGGTCTGCTGGCATCTATTAATATCGATCAGGGAAATTACTGACCATTTTGCAAGGGATAGGGCTGGAAAAATTTCAGTGTAAAACTAGGAAGATAGTTACTGAATTATTTTTCAGGATTTTTTTTTTTTTTTTTTTTTTTTTTTTTTGGCGGAACCGGAGTTTGAACTCAGGCCCTTGTGCTTGCCAGGGAAACGTTTATTCCACTGAGCCATCTCCCCGGCCCATTACTGAATTATTTTTACGTAATATTTTTGTCAAGCCACTTGAAAATAAAATGTAGCCATCATGATGCTTCTGTCCTAAATACTCTTAAACATAAGGGCATTGTCTTACATAATGACAGATACAGAAATGGGACCTTTGCAGATGTCAACAAATAGTGTTGATAGAGCTGTCAGAGAAAGTTCAAAGCTGACACGACAGCATCTCTGCCACTTAAAAGTATTTCTGCCTGCATTCACTACCCTGACCAAAAAGCTTTTGAAGAAAGAAATGATTGGTTATCTAGAGTATATGTGAGCCTAGAATCAAAAATTTTAACAGGGAAAATAGGATACAATCTATGAATGTGGAAATGCATGTATGTAATATCCTTGACCTACTATAATTGTATTGTAAAAAATTGTACTTAAATCTGTTTGTTTGACATCAAAATTTTGAAAATGATAAATGACATTATACCTAGCTCATTGAATTGTAAGTCTTCCATGAACTACATACATAAATGCAATATATAATTTAATAAATTATATATACTTTATAGTGCTATTACCTGAATTATACTCACATACATATATTGATATTATATTTGTATTTGTGTTCTTTCTGCAGGGTAATATGACTAAAAATGCTTATTATAATGTGCTTCTAAATTTTATTTAACTCATTTAAACTGTGTTTTTAACTTTCCATGTTGAAACTAAAAAATTGTGTCTTTAATTGTAGAGATTGTAGTGTGATACTAACTCTTGCTTTTAAAATGAACATGTTTTTGTCAGATGATTCACAGAGTGCACAGTCAGAAATTGAGGCAAAACAAGAAATTCAGCATCTTCGCAAGGAATTGATTGAAGCCCAGGAGCTAGCTAGAACAAGTAAACAAAAATGCTTTGAACTCCAAGGTGAGATCCCAGAATACTTTGATTTGTTAGGGGAAATGTAGGGGAAACATGATATAGTTAGCCCTGAACTTGGAGTCACAAGATGTGGTATCTTGGGACATGGACTTATCCTCTCTAAACTTACTTTTCAGATCAGTAAAATGAGGAGCAATACAGTTGCCCTACTTCCTTTACATTGTTGATTTGAAGATCAGTAAGATCTTTACCAATGGAAAATTAAGTATAGGTTGAATATTGCCCTATCTGAAATGCTCCATATCATAATATTTCGGATTTTAGACTATGTAGCATCTATAATCCAGAATGCTTCACAAAGTTTGAAACTTTTTAGCATTATATCAGTGCTCACTGGGCATGGTGGCACGTACCTGTAATCCCAGCACTGAGGCAGGCAGACCACCATGAGATTGAAGCCAGCCAGGGCTACAAAGTAAGTTCAAGGCCAACCTGAACTTCAGTGTGAAACCCTGTCTCAAAAGAAAATGAAAAAGTTTTGGATTTCAGAAGTTCAGGTGTATTTTTTTGAAGTTTTAATTATATCCAGTATTAACTACTCAGTACAAGATAAGTAAAATTTATGTTCCCTGTGATTTTTTAAAATTCATCAATGAAAGCCGGGCATGGTGGCGCAGGCCTGTAATCCCAGCACTTGGGAGGCTGAGGCAGGAGGGTTGTTGTGAGTTTGAGACCAGCCTTGAGCTACAAAGTGAGCTTAAAGCCAGCCTGAACTGCATAGTGAGACCCTGTCTCAAAAAGACAAAAAAAAAAAAAAAAAAAAAAAAAAAAAAAAAAAAAAAAAAAAAAAAAAAAAAAAAAAAAAAAAAAAAATTCATCAATGAATTAGAGGAACTAGACAAGGTTAAGTTATAGAATCTTCTTTGTTAGTAACTGAATTATTTATAGTGTCATAATCCAAAGTTCCATGCTGTTCCATGACCCTTCCATATCATTCACAGTAGTTACCTTTTGCTTCGTAACTTCAATTTCAAGTTAATTGCTTGGCAAGTCTTAAAAGGACAAAGTGAATGATCTGTGGAGTCATTCTCATGTTCTCTAAGATGGCCTTCCTGACCAGCAGAAAATTTATCCCAGAAGAAAACATTGGAACTTCTTATTACTACTTTCTTCCTTTATTACATTGTGAAGAAGTAGTATCTTAAAAAATTGAAGAATGGGATAAAGAATTGACAGTGCTTGCCTAGCAAGAACAAGGGCCCGAGTTCAATCCCTGGTTCTGTAAAAAACCAGGAGAGAGAGAATTGACATTCCTCCAGGCATGGTGGTGGGCCCCTGTAATCCCAACACTAGAGAGGCTGAGGCAGGATTGATGTTAGCGTGAGCCCCACCTAAGCTACACAGTGAGTTCAAGGCCATCGTGGACTACAGAGGCAATACCTTGTCTCAAAAAACAACAAAAAAGAATTGGCATTCCTTTAACTTATACCTTTTAAAGGGTCCAAGCTAATATATTTAATTATAGTGGGAAAATATTTAGCAGTCAGCAGTTATTTAGTTTAGTACTTAAGATGCACTTGGCAATAAAATGACAATTTGAAGTCTTTTAAAAATGTAAGCTCAAGACTCGGGGTAGTGGTGCAGGCCTATAATCCCAGCACTTGGCCGGATGAGGCAAGAAGATCTCTGGAATTTAAGGCTGGCCTGGACTACAAAGTGAGTTTAAGGCTAGCCTGAATGAACTACATATCGAAACCCTGGCTAAAAAAGACAAACAAAAACAGCTAAGCTCAAAATAATGACTAACAGTTGTCAAGTATGCTTCTCATGTGAAGAATAGGATATTTGGGGGCTGAGGAGATGGCTCAGTGGAATAAGCACTTCCCTGGCAAGTGCAAGGGCCTGAGTTCTGTACCCCGTTATTAAGCCAAAAAAAAAAAAAAAAAATAGGATATATTATCTTCGTGAAACTGTGTAGATACTGTTATTCAGTCAAGTGGTTTTATTGCTTACTACTGTTTTGTGCTCCTAAAAATCTTTTTTCCTCTAAAATCTTATATAACTACTAATACTGATAATCATGCTCATTGCCTAACTTTTATTTTTTTCAGTAAGCTTTAAGAAGTAATTCTTTAGACATTTTCAGCTGCTCAATTCTGAGTGCTTTCATTAAGTTACAAAATTAGATATGCTGTGTTTTTACTTTTAAGCTCTTTTGGAAGAAGAAAGAAAAGCCTACAGAAATCAAGTTGAGGAATCTGCTAAACAAATACAGGTCCTTCAAGGTATGGAGCATTCTAAAACTGTTTGAGATTGTTATTAGTTTTTATTCAAAAGGAATTGAAAGAGTACAGAGGTTCACCAATTATCCTGGTGTTGGCTCTTCTCTGAACTCACATAACTAGGTTCTTGGGTCTTTTCCTTTAAAGAACCCACAAAGATAAATTCCCTAATAATCCATTATTAGATATTTTGAGTAGAAAGACCAGAGTGAAGATATGGATTTGGTGAGACTGATATTGTCTGGGTTTTCTTAACTTTATATTTTAAATTTTTTTGTTTTAAATCTTTTATTTATTTATTTATTTATTTATTTATTTATTTATTTATTTATTTATTTATTTATTTGGTACAGGGTCTTACTATGCAGCTCAGATTGGTAGTGATCTTCCTGTCTCAGCCTCCTGAGTGCTGGGATTACAGGCATGCACCACCATGCCGGGACTCAGTGGCTGGCTCACCCAGGTTCTGGGGCCAGCATGGTATGCAATAAGAGGGATTGAACCTGGGTTGCAAGTGCTTAGACTGCTGAGCTGTATCCCCAGCCCACTTGTTGTTTTTTGTTTTTTTTTTTGTTTTTTTGAGACACAGTGTGGCTTTGTAGTGCCAGTTGGCCTTAAACTCACTACGTGTCCCAAGCTGGCCAAGAACTCACTACAGTCCTCTTGCCTCCGCCTCTTGAGTGCTGGGATTACAGGCATGTATTGCTATGTATGCTCAGCTAAAAAGAAAACTTTTGGAAATCTCTTAGAGCTACTCTGTGCCTCCATACTTCTGGCATCTAATTCTCAAAGCATACTTGCATTACACTAAAAAGTACATACCACATGGAGTGGAATATGATTTCTACATGTTTTCATTGATAATAATTACTCTTCGTGCTCATTGTTTTGCTCTCTGGTTATCACAGTGTCATTACAGAAATCACCAGAAAGTCTCTTGCCTGCCAGGTGTTTACTTCAAGGTGAAACTTTACTGTGGAGCTCTGTATCCTCTGAGATACTCCATGATCTTTCCTTCCTATACCATTATAAAATTCCTAAGATGAAATTAGTATCAAAGAAGAGCCAATTTTCGGTTTGTTTTTATTTTGGCTTGCTTTGATTTTTTTCTTTTTTTTTTTTTTTTGAGAAAGGATCTCATTGTGAAATTTAGATTATCCTTAAACACACTATGTGACTCAGGCTGGTCTCGAACTCACGTTGCTTCTCCTGTGTCAGCGTCCCCAGTTCTAGGACTAGTCAGACTAAAACATTGTTGCTCTAAAATTTTAGCTTGAAGCCAGGCTTGGCTTTAATGTCAACACTAAAAAGGCTGAGACAGGACTGTCTTGAATTCAAGGCAAGAACCTATTTCAAAATATAAACACACATACAATATTTTAATTTGTTTTTGTCTTTTTTTTTAAATAATTTGCAACTTAAAAACATATACAACCCACCTCATAAGTTCAAAATGGACCATAGTAAAATTGAGTTAAAAATTAAAATATTAGAGGTGGGCGTGATGGTGCATGCCTGTAATCCCAGCACTTAGGAGGCTGAGGCAGGAGGATTGTTTTGAGTTTGAGACCATCTTGAGCTACAAAATGAGCTTAAGGCCAGCATGAACTGCATAATGAAACACTGTCTCAAAAACAAAAAAAGACAAAGAGGGCCAGGATGTACCTTAGTGGCACAAGCATCTGCCTGGCAAGCACAAGGTCCTGAGTTTAATTCCCAATACAAAACATAAAACAAACAAAAAACCCTCTTATATCTGGTCATTGTATTTTTTCAGATTTTATTTCATTTTATTTTTCAGATTTTAAATCTCTTCTATCTTTCCTGCAAATTTGAAATGTCTAGTATCTTCTTAAAATTTATTTATGTATGAGATAGGAGGATTGTTGTGAGTTTGATAAAGTGAGCTTAAGGCCAGCCTGAACTGCATAGTGAGACCCTGTCTCAAAAAGACAAAAAAAAAAAAAAAATTGTTTATGTAGCAACCTCCTTCTATACCTATTATTTTATTCTCTTTAAATTTTTATACCCAGAATTTCCTGGTGTTATGGTAGCCAAGACTAATACGCTATCTCTGAGCCAAATATGACTATACAGATTGCTTCAGTTTGTATCATAGGTGTAAAGGACCATATCTTTTAAAGATACACCTCTTCAAGGGCCAGTGAGATAGCTCAGCAAACCAAGCACCAGGTTTGATCCCCAGTCTTATATGCTGTGCCAGCCCTATCCCCAGGATATGCTGAGCCAGCAACCAAGTCCGGGCATGGTGGCACATGCCTGTAATCCCAGTGCTGGGGAGGCTGCAAACAGGAGGATCGCTACAACTCTGAGCTGTGCAGTGAGATCCTGTACCAAATATGTAAATGACAAAAAAATACTAATAACTGTCAAAAATATACTTCTTCAGGAACAAGGTGTGGTGGTGCAGGCCTGTAATCCTAGCACTTGGAAGGCTGAAGCAGGAGAATGGTTGCAAACTTGAGATCAGCATGGGGTGTAAAGTGAGCTCAAGGCCAGCCTGAACTTCATAGTGAGACCCTGTCTCAAAGAGACAAAAAAAACAGAAAGAAAAGACAGCAATTCTGACAACTAGTCTATGTGTTACCAATAATTCTTTAATGGATTGCTATTCTTAATTCTAATGGAGTAACAAAGTGATATACTTTTATAGCCCAGCTGCAGCGGTTACATATTGATATTGAGAACCTCCGAGAAGAGAAGGACAATGAAATCACAAGCACTAGAGATGAATTGCTTAGTGCCCGAGATGAAATTTTGCTCCTTCATCAAGCGGCAGCCAAGGCTGCCTCTGAGCGGGACACTGACATAGCTTCTTTGCAAGAAGAGCTTAAGAAGGTGAGAGCTGAGCTTGACCGATGGAGGAAAGCAGCATCTGAATATGAGAGAGAAATCACAGGTCTGCAGAACAGTTTTCAACTGCGATGTCAACAGTGTGAGGACCAGCAGAGAGAGGAAGCAACAAGATTGCATGGTAATTTTCTTTTACTTAAAGCTGTTGACACCAAAAACTTTAAAAACTGCTTCTATTACTGGTGGTAGAGCTGGGTATGATGGTGCATGCCTATAATCCCAACATTTGGGAGGCTCAGGCAGGAGCATCACTGAAAGTTTGAGGCCAGCCTGGGCTACATAGTGAGTTCATGGCCAGCCTGAACTACAAAGTGAGACCATTTCAAAAAATAAATAAACAACAGCAACAACAAAAATGTTACAGTAGAAGACACATTGCCATTATGTACCCTTTCATCAAGTACCCATTGTTCTTGCCACTCTCTGGAGCACTTCTGGAAGACTCCTTTTGTGTCTTTACTTGTGGTGTTGTGGCTGCTCCTTCCTGAATTTATTTAAAATGTTTACCTTTTATGATCATTATGACTTTGTAGAAGAGCAGTAAATACACTGTGCCAGTGGATGAAATGGCTGAGAACACACTCTAATGGTTTCACCATGCTGCCTTGCTGTTAGATAGCACTCCACTGCACTTTTAATCATACGTCATTAAAGACTTGAGTGAAAAGAGAAGCTGGGGCTTTAGCTCAGTGGCACAGTGCCTACTTGGCAAGTGTGAGGTCCTGAGTTCAATTCCAGGTACAAAAGAAAAAAAAAGTGGAAAGAACAATAAGACAAACACATTTGAAGTGGGGGGTGGTAATTTGAGGAGTTTTAAAAACAATGTGTCTTTTACTGTAATAAACATTTTTAATTTACGCTGTCAAAAATATTTTTGATCAGCCCTTAGCACTCATATCTACAAGCTATCTAATCAATAATAGTTCTTTTGTTTTTATAATTTTATGCTACTACTTAGTACTATTAAAAGTTAATTTGTTTCAAAAAAATGAAGTAGAAAACATACTGTTCATGTTCATCTTCCTTCATACAAAGTAGTGGGAATCATTAAGTATGTAAAAATTCTACACATCTTTAAGGGCAAAAGAATATGTTCTCTAAGATATTTCCCTTCATCTTTTGAGCATAGAGTTATGTTCCTATATTGACAGACATGTTTTGGAATTATTTTAGGTGAACTAGAAAAGTTGAGAAAGGAATGGAATGTATTGGAGACCGAGTGTCATTCTCTGAAAAAGGAAAATGTTTTACTATCATCAGAACTGCAGCGGCAAGAAAAAGAACTACACAAGTATGCAAAAACCCTCTAACTTCCAAATATTTATATTAAATTTAGTTTTGATACTTAAATTCCCTTCTATTAAAAACAATGATCAGATGAGTAATAAAGAATCTATACTACTGAAATGTATACATTCAACTCAGAATTTCAGACATGGTTATAAAAAATAATGTATAAGATCAAAAGTTCTCCAAAACCAATTAAATATTCCTAGTATCTGATACCTTACAAGGAAACTGATAAATTAGATTTATTCCAACAAATTTAGTTGAGTGCTATTTTCTCACCATTTGTCTCCCTCTCTTTTCATCCCACATACTAGTGTTTGAATCCAGAACCTGCACACTGAGAGATGTTCTAAGCTTGTCCACTGCCCCCAGCACTTTTTTTTTTTTTTTGGCATAGGTTCTTACTAAGTTGCTGAATTGCCCCAGGTTGAACCTGAATATTTTTATTTTTAAATTTTTTAACAGTCATTTATTTGTTTGTTTGTTTGTTTATTTGGTACAGGGTCTCACTTCATAGCTCAGACTCATAGTGATCCTCCTGTCTCAGCCTCTGCAGCACTGGGATTACAGGCATGCACCACCATGCCTGGTTTTCAGTGGCTTGCTCAGTGTGGGGCCAACATAGCATGTGGTACAGAGGATCAAACTCCGGTCATTGCACTTGCCAGGGAGGCACTTAGACCCTTGAGCTATTTCCTCAGTCCCTGATCCTGAATTTGTAATCATCCTGCTAGTGTGCTAGAATTAGTCATGTATCTCATGTGCTAGGCTGAAACTCGTGGTGAGCCTCCTACCTTAGCCTCCAAATGCTGGGATTACAGGCAGGCATATATAATACCCAGTTCTTCTCTTTTTTAAAAACCAGCTTCTCTAAAATGTGATCTATCCCTCCATTGTTGGGGGTTCGGCCCAGAGCCTCTCACATCTTAGGCATGCGTGTTGCCACTGAGCTTTTTTAATCTTGATTTTGAGACAGATCTCACCACGTTGACTAGATTGACCTTGAAATTATTATGATACTCCTGCCTTAGCCTCTCTAGTAGCATGTTTTATAAAACAATGTTTATATCATAATTCAGAGTTATGAAACTAGTATTTATTTCTTTTGTGAAGATAAGGCGGGGTACTGGGGACTGAACCCAGTGCCCTGACCTCTCTAGCTGTTTTTCAATTTGAGACAGGGTCTTGGTGAGCCAAGACCCAGACTGGGCTCAAACTCTTGATCTTCCTGCCTGAGTCTCCCAGAGTGCTTGGGTTAGAAGAGTATAGCACCATGCCTGTCATCTATGTTTCTTGTTGAAGCCCTTCTTTGTGTTGTAGTTTTTTGTTTTGTTCTTTTTAAGTCAGCCTCAAAAAAGGAGCTCATTAGGCTGCCCTTAAACTCACTATACAGCTCAAACAGGCTTCCAACTAGGCATGTGCCACCACATCCAGCACTGAAGCCACTCTTAATTACAGACACTCCTTAATAGATGAGCTGTATCTAGTATGTACATTAAAACATTCATAACAAAGAAATGTTCAAAGGAAACTCCAACTTGATGATTTTGCTTTTATCTGCATAATTCTTACATGTACTGTGATATTTAGCAACATAAAACTATAGCACTATTATGTACAGTCAGTGAAAATCATAATTCTGTATAAACAATGTGTACCAAAAGACATTGAGGTTCCATAAAACATACAGAACTGTACCAAAAAAAAAAAGAAAAAAGACTTGCCTTAAGTCTGAACAGTGCACCTCACTTCCAAGTCTGAACAGTCATTAAATGAAAAATACCTATATTCTCATTTCACTCCCCTAGCACTCAAAAGTAGAAATCATTGCTCTGTGTTGGCCCTGTGTTTTCATTCCTTTTTTTTTTTTATTTTTTTTGTCTTTTTTTTTTTTGGAGACAGGGTCTCACTGTGCAGTTCAGGCTGGCCTCAAACTCACTTTGTAGTTTAGGCTGGTCTCGAACTCACAACAATCCTCCTATCTCAGCTTCCCAAATGCTGGGATTACACGCATGTACCACCATGCCCAGCTTGTGTTTTCACTAGAGCTGGGTGTGGTGACACATGCCTGTAATCCCAGCTTGGGAAGCTGAAGCAAGAGTTTAGGGCCAGTATGAGCTAAGTAGTTCAAGGCTAGCCTGGGTACATAGAAAGACCCTGTCTCAAACCAAAAAGAAAAAGAAAATAACCCAATTAAAGTGTTAATTTTACATACAGGCACCAGAGAGATAGCTCAGTAGAATAAGTGGTAGCCTGGTAAGCAAAAGGGCCTGAGTTCAATCTCCGGTTCTACCAAAAAAAATCATAATTAAAAATTACATACAAAGCCGGGCGTGGTGGTGCACGCCTGTAATCCCAGCACTCGGGAGGCTGAGGCCGGAGGATTGTTGTGAGTTCGAGACCAGCCTGAGCGACACAGTGAGCTTAAGTCCAGCACAAGGGCTTGAGTTCAATACCCAGTTGCACAAATAAATAAATAAATTTTAAAAAATAAACACTTTTACTACAAATCTCATTGAGAAGAGAAGATCACAAGTCGAAGTCCTGCTTAGGCCACTTCTAAAAATGAACTAAGAGAAAATAGCTATATAATATATAACTTAATTTGTATATACAGATGTATATATATTTTTTCACTACAAAATCGTCCTTCATTTATATCCCCCCCAGAGATGGGTATTCCATTGCCATTCAAACACTGTAGGAGCATGAATTCAGCAAAATAATCCAATATAGTCCAGTAGACCATAATATTAATGTGTTATCTGCAGAACTGGCAATGTCAGAAGTTTTTATTTGAGCCTTTTACAGCTCAGCATATTAATATGGCTTTACGTTTTATACCTTATACTGATGATTAAGACCAAGATAAATGGTGGCACGCGCCTGTAATCCCAGCTCTTTGGAGGCTGTGAACAGGCAGATCACTATGAGTCCAATCTAGTAGTAAGACCCTGAACATCCTGTATACCCTTCCCTAAAAATACAAAAAAAAAAAAGAAGACCAAGATAAAAGCAAGACTTATATAACAAAAAAATGTAAGTTTTTATCTGATAAGATCAGTCAGATTCCCTCAGGATTTACCCTCAAACCATGTACAGCAGTTCGTAGATTTTTTGTCAGATCTAGATGAGTCACGGCCATTGCCTTACCATTTTGCTCTCTGTGAAAGCCTAAGAGAATGGTTTCTTTCTAAGTGACTCTCCTTAGGCACACTCTACCTCATTGATCACTTTCCTTTGTGGCCCCATAGTCACCCTAGTGTAAGAACTGACAAGAAGGAATAAAAATTGAAAGGTATAACACAACTAAATGGAAAGCAAGAATTTAAGGATTAATTCTTATTTTGGAACTATTTATATTTTAAAGATTTAGACCTAAGTAATCTTTTTTTTGAGAGAGAGAGATTCTCACTATGTAGTTTAGGCTGGCCTTGAACTTATTAGGTAGCCCAGGCTGGCCTTGAACTTATAATAATCATTTTACCTCAGTCTCCACTGCTTTTTTATTTTTGAGGTGTGATTAATTAAAACAATACTTTTTAAAAATTATATCAATTTGGTGTAAGTGTTGAAAAGCAGTCTACAGATTTCTTTTGAATAGAAGCATATGGTTTAAAAATACTAGACTTAGGCTGAGGCACAACAGTACAAGCAGCTGCCTGGTAAGCACAAGGTCCTGATTTTGATTCCCAGTACAAAAAAAAATTACTAAGCTTTAGTCAGACATGAAAGCACATGACTATAATTCCAGGTCCTTGTAAGTCTGAGCAAGAACATAGAGCCATTTCAGAAAAAGAAAAGGCTCCAGAAATGTGAATTATATATTACATTAGATGTTATTCAAGTCATCTGCCTAAACTCACATAAAGTATGTAAGGTAGATTTATTCTGTTTCTTAAGTTTTTCTCTATGGTAGTTTTCTAAATGTATGTGGTAATTCTCCCCAAAAATTTAAGCAGCATTTAGAAGCGAGCCTTTCACTACAGGGCTTTATGTGCCATTTAGATCCTAACTATATTGGATTAATACCCTCAGACTTACCCTTGAGAATCTGCCTAGCACAGTCAGAAAGAGATTTATGCTCTGTAGTGAGAATATTGAATGTGAGTCTGAAAAACACAAATGTTAACCTTGAAAATGTGATATTCTTAGCTTTTTTTTGGAGGAACCAGATTGATTTTTTTTTTTTTTCACAGGGAATTAAACTCAAGACTTTGTAGTTGCCAGGCAGGCACTATGCCGCTGAGCTATATCCCCAGCCTCTTTTTAGCATTTATAAGAGTCAAATTCTGTAACACAGTAAAGCCATACACATCATTTGTTCTATGTTCATAGAAGAAGAAATTGAACAAGGATTTTTTTCTTTTTCCTTTTTTTTGGTTTTTAGATAGGGTTTTGTTCAGACTGGTCTTGAACTTCTAATGATCCTCCTACCTCAGCCTCCTGAGTTCAGGCATGTGCCACCATACTTGCACTAAACAGGAATTTTTAGTCACAGATGAAGCTGTTTTTTTCACATGTAAATTAATTTTTATATCAAATTATAGAGTGAGCATATGAAAAGAGACTAGTTAAAAAATTGTTTAGTTCCACCTTCTTGTTTTGACATTGCAGGGTACTGAGAATCTTGTTATGTTATTTGTGTCCTTGTGGAATGGTACCTGGGAACAACCAAAGAGCTCAGGAAATGTTTACTCAAAGAATAAAATTTGGGCCAACCAGATAGCTCAGCAGATTAAAATGCCTACTTAAGCAGATTCAGGGGCCAGGGGTTCAATCCCCACCCTGCAGTGCCGGCTCCACCCCTGGGGCTCACTGAAGTGACAAATGAGCCTGGGCATGGTGGTGCACGCCTGTAATCCCAGCATTTGGGAAGCTGAAAACAGGAAGAGTCACTATGAGTCCAATCTGTGTAATGAAACTCTGCAGCTCGTGTACTAAATATATTTAAAAAAAAAAAAAAAAAAAAAAAAAAAAAAGAATAAAATTTATCATTTAACTGACTTGCTGAAAATCCTAGTGGCAGGACAATATTTGATCCCAGCGTCCTCATTTTTTATCCTATGCTTTTCTCCTAGTTTAATGTTGCTTCTCATTTAGGAAGGATTATCTTACTTGACTTAGTAGTGACTTGCAAGCTTTAAGTTTCTGACCCTCATTCTACTTTTCAGGTATTTAAACTTACAGGAGAACAGTTGAAATATATGCTGAGTTTGAGTCCCAGTATGGGGGGGGGGGGCGGTGAAGGAGATGGAAAGAGAAAGATGTATATCTTATATGTGTTTTATTTTCCTATAGAAGACTTACACTGAAACTTACATACAGGCACACACACACACACACACACATACTCCTCAATGGTACTGGAAATGGAACTCGGTACCTTTAACTATGCTTCATCCTAATCGTCTTTTGAAAACTTTGAGGCCAGCTTTCTCTAAATCATTAAGATGACCAGGCTGGGCTGGAACTCACAATTTTCTACATCCACCCAGGGTGCTGAGTTCTTTGTATGATACAGTTAATGTAATTCATTATAGTAAAATAGACAATTACCTCCTTTGGTTGGCTGGTTTGTTTTTAAGTAGGTCCTGGCTATGTAGTGCAAGCCAGCCTTGAATTCACTGTTTAGACCACGCTGGCCTCAAAGACTACACAGCTTTTTTTTTTTTTTTTTTTTTTTCTTGGTACGTGGACTCAAACTCAGGACCTTGCACTTCTCAGGCAAGTGCTGTACTGCTTAGCTATATTCCTGGCAGCATACAGCTTTTTTTTTTTTAATTTAATGTATTTAGTACAAGTTCTACAGGATCTCACTATACAGGTTGCAAATTCATAGTGATCCTCCTGTTTTCAGCCTCCTAAGGGCTGGGATTAAAGGTGCCTGCCAACACACCACATGCAGTCTAATTCAAGGTCTTAGCATGTGTACCTCAGGGGCAGGGCTGTGGGGGAGTGGTAGGGGTGGCACAGCCTACTGGGGATGGAGCCCCGGTGCAGGCGCTTTAGTCCACTGAGCTCACAGCTTTTAAATGTGTTTTGTTTTGTTTTGTTTCTGTATTTCATGCTTTTTACTTTTAGTACAGATCTCATTTCTTTTTGTTTTGTTTTTTTGAGACAGGGTCTCACTATATAGTTCAAGCTGGCCTTGAATTTGTGGTGGTCCTCCTGCCTCAATCTCCCAAGTGCTGGGATTGATTACAAGTGTATGCCCCCATGCCAAGCTTCATTTCTTTTTTTTATAATACTTCTTTCCTCATCCAAAATTCACTCCCATCTCACCTATTTAAGAAGTTGGACTGCTTGCTAAGTCCAGTTTGTGCCTATGAATAACTATCGGTCTATGTTTACGTTGCAGTTCTCAAAAACAGAGTTTAGAGCTTACCAGTGATCTCAGCATTCTTCAGATGACTAGAAAAGAGCTTGAAAACCAAGTGGGATCCTTGAAAGAACAGCATCTTCGGGATTCAGCTGATCTAAAAAATCTTCTCAGTAAGGCTGAAAGCCAAGCAAAGGATGTACAGAAAGAGGTAAAGCGAAAAGACATTATGAGCCAAATTGTGGTTGGACTTAAAGCCAACAGCAAATCTGATATCCATGCTAGTTAGAAATGAAAGGAAGTACTAGTGAGATTGCCTGCCACAGAGCTGATGTTTGGAATAAACCCGCTTGGTGATCTCTAGAGCTACGTATCCTGAGCCACAAATAGTCTTCATTTAGTGTAAAGTTTGTTCTCAAAAATATAAGTATATAAAATTATGTTTTAATTTTTCTCTACCAGTTAATTGACATATATAAGAAACACTTTATACTAGAGTATTTGATCCATCGCTTATCTTTCAAAGAAAGTATCATATGTAACTTACAATACTTCTGAAAACCAGACTGAGGCCACATTCTCTAGAGAAACTGGCCTAAAAAGTTACTTAAAATTCACTTGATAGCCAGCTTACCAAGCCCAGTGTTCTGTGACCATTTACTATATCCTTTCTACTCCTTTCCCCTTCTTCACAAATACGTGCAGTCAGTTTTTGCGTCAGTTTGCTTAAATCTTTGACCTGGGTGGCTTTTTCATAAGTATTTAAAATGGTGAGGGTTAACTTGCCTGGTGCTCCCTGAACCCAATGGGACTCTTGCCTTGAAGATGCAGCAGAACAGGGAACTCTGTTTGGTCTTGTGGGCTTCATCACATTGCTTACATTGTTTCCTGGCTGGCTCTCACAATGGGGAGGGCTGGTAGAGCTTATTTTCTCACCAGGGAGCACCCTAGTTGTTGACTCACTTAAAGGAAAGATTCTTTAAAAATTAGAAGTTGGAGACAGCTCTCTGTCATTAATAATGAATTTTCCACAAAATTGTCCTTAGACATGTATTTTAACTAATACATAGTTTTTCTTTGTACTTTGCTTTCTTTGTAGTATCCTGAATTTGAAATTGATTATTGTTCTTCTGTCTTCACATTTGTTCCTAAAGAAAAAAGTGTAACATTTTTTATTTTTGTGTAGGCACATTGTAATATGTTTGTCTTTACCTTGCTAAGAATATGTGTTTTAGGAGAAGCCTCACTTTATTAGTCAGAATACAAATTCTGTGCCAAAGTAAATATCCTAATACTTAATACTGTAAGCACTTTGTGTCCTTCCAGTGCATATGCTATAATTCTTTGAAAATCTGGGAAGAATGATATGATTTGGGCTGGGAATGTAGTTTAGTGGAGCAGTGCCTGCCTGGCAATATAAGGTCCTGAGTTTGATTCCTGGTGTCAAAAAAAAAAAGAATGCTGTGATGGGAAGATGATTTTGTTGTATGTTACTACAGATGCACTTAGCTATTTTGTTGCATTATTTGCCTGCCTGTTTTAAGACACTGAGCAATTTAGTGCACAATGCTTGTTTTCGCAAATGGCAGTGGCATGTTGCCACAGCATCTGAAGTGTGGATAGTTTTTGGAATGCATTAAATGCAGCACATTTAAAAATATGTGTGAGATTGTCCTTATGTTTCTTTCCTATTTCCTTGTTCACTGTTTTCCATTGTGAAATAATGTATAGTCATTGTATTCTTTTGTACTGTGAAATTATTCTTTTCATTTGTCCCAGTATCAACTTACTAGTTACTATCTTAACTAAATGTTCTTTAATGAGGTTCTTATTTCTGTATAATCCACTGCAAATGATTTATTTTCTTTTATTGATGCACATTTATTACCTTTCAGTATTTCGTTTATATTCTTCTTTTGCTCAGAGAACCACCTTTAAAATGCAATGTCATGATTTATCTTCAGCACTAACAGGCAAAGCTATTATAAGCCAAGTATTAACAGGCTATTATAAGCCCAGATATGATTTATTTTTGTGAAGACTGAAGGTGTGGGTAATATCAAGTGGTATTTCACTCTTAATCAGTACTGAACTGGCTTCCTACCTTGGTTAGAAAGCAAGATTAGGCATAAGAATGGCAGGAAAAGAAAGAGAAAATTTTGGCCAACAAAGCTTTTTTCACTCATTTTTTGTTAGTCACTTAGGAATCCATAATCATTGAGAATTTATGTTCTGAGGTGCAGAAAGTAGTCTCAATATATTGACTCTGCCTTCACAGTCTACCAGTAACCTTCTGCCTTCTTAAAGATTTGGCCAGGCGTGGTGGCACATGCCTGTAATCCCAGCACTCAGGAGGCTGAGGCAGGAGAATTGTTGTGAGTTTGAGACCAGCCTGAGCTACAAAGTGAGCTTAAGGCCAGCCTGAACTGCATAGTGAGACCCTGTCTCAAAAAGACAAAAAAAAAAAAGAAGAAGAAGTTCATCAACCCTCACATTAGTTGAAGAAACTGTCAGAAAGTGCATGTATTTTGTTCCTCAGTTCATACTACCCAGACTAGTTTGTTTGGCATACTACCCAGACTAGTTCTGGGAACACTGTTAGTTAATAAGGGGCTTCTTTCCTATCTCCTCCACCTTTCTATTGACCCTAAATCTTCCTGTCCCCTTCCTCCCCTAATGTTTTTTGCATATTTTCATTGTTAATCTCTGATGAGCATAGTGATAAGTTCCTAGTCACTCCAAAGTATTTGCATTTTTCAGAAAGTTCCATTATAAAGGAACTTTGGGCTAAGTTTGGAGACATATATTCTTATCCTAGATACTTAGGAGGCTGAGGCAGAAGGATTATAAGATCAAGGCCAGTCTGGGGACCTTGCCTAGACCTTGTCTCAAAATAAAAAAAAAAAAATAAAAAAAAACGAGAATGATGGTACACACTTGTAATCCTAGCACTCAGGTGGCTGAGACAGGAGGATCACTGTGGTCTGGGCTACATAAGTTCAAGATCACCCTGGACTACATAGTCAGACCCTGTCTCAAAACAACAAGAAGGAAAAGTGATGAGATGTATAGCTCAGTGGTAAAGCACTAGTCTGTATAAGACCTGGGTCACAGTACTCTGATCAGTCAATAAGCAACTTTCCTTAAAAGGTGCCTTTTGTTGAGGAATTTTTAGAACACATGTAGAGAAGAACCTTCCAGCCTCATAAGCCATATTTAGGGAGGAATAAGAGCCTTTCTCTACTTACACCCATGGTATATTTATTTTATATTCAGTCCTTGTCTATGTTTCTGAAACATTCAGAGATGGCAGAATGGGGCAACAGAAGCAGAGAAAAAAGGTATGCCCAGCAACAAAACAATGTGTTTCCTTTGAGATCCAGCTTCCATGCAAGGTACAATTTCCAGAAGTGGACCCCATCTAGAATTCCAGCTTCACAGGACATTTAAAGAAGGAGCAAACCACACTGCCTGTCATGTTGGTCTCACTATGTCCACGGGTAGTTTGAAAGTCGCATTATATACCAGTGGTGGTGAATCTGTGGTTTGTATGCTTCAGCAGGCTGTTTGTGACATTTTAGCTCTAAAAGGTTCACCATCAGTGGCCTGAGAAATCACTTCCCTAGGAGTCTATTCATAAGGCTTAGGCCATCAGGTACTCAGAGGCCCCTGCAGCCAACACATACACAGAAAGAAATTGTAAGTGTTTAAACTTTTCCAGAGGGCAGGCATGGTAGCTCAGCAGACTAAGCACCTGCTTAGGCAACTGCAGGGACTGGGGTTCGATCCCTGGTACCACGTGCTGTGCCAGCCGCTAAGGGCATGGTGGCACATGCCTGTAATCCCAGCAGTAGAGAGGCTGAAAACAGAAGGATCACTACAAGTCCAAGCTATGTAGTGAGACACTACCAAATACATTTAAAAAAAAAAAAAAAAAAGCTTTGCCCAAGAACATGGCACGTTTCTCTATAGAAAAATTCCTGTCTGAAACAGATTTTTAAAAATTATTTTTGATGAATATTGGTAGTATTTAAGTAGACGTTAGGTGGGGAGAAATTTCTCTGTCCTGGTAGTAGGTGCTTTAAATACTGTTAATTGTTTCATTTGCCTACAAAACTTATTTAATCCAGAAAATTCACTTAATACCTTCTGATGCTGGGTAAAGAAGTTAACATTAGAATTTAATATTTTTTACTTCAAGGTTAAAATAGCTTGGCTAACATTGCTTATTTACCACAATGCAAACTAAGATTTTGTAACATTGGCATGTAATTAGGCTATGAAATTTTCTTCACCTTCTGTTCTTTTGCTCAGTTTGAAATTTCCTTTTTCCCATAACTTGCTTTGTGGAAAAAGTGACCCTTTATATTAGAAACAAATGACAAGATGGTGCCTTCCATTCATTTCTTGTTTAAGGCTGGTTAGGTGTGGTGTCAGAAATTTATAATTGCAGCCTGAACTACATAACAAGACCCTGTCTCAAAAGAAGAAAGGAAGGAAAGAAAAAGAAAGGAAAGGGAGAGAAAAAGGAAAAGGCTTGACTTTGGTATTGGAGGTGACTACATAAGGCCTGGTATATAAGCCTGACTGGAACTGTAATTTCATACCCATTTTAAGCCAAGTCTGCACACTCTTTTTTCTTTGCCTTTAGTATGAAAAGACACAGACTGTACTCTCAGAACTGAAGTTGAAGTTTGAAATGACTGAGCAGGAAAAGCAGTCAATCACAGATCAGCTCAAACAATGTAAAGACAACCTGAAGCTGCTCCGAGAGAAAGGAAATAATGTAAGTTTTTGCCAGCTGGCTTAGCTTTGATTGAAAGGAAGGTGAGATACTTGAGATTGAGTTTTCAGAAGACTTTATTGCTGAATTGGGAACTTAATGGTCTGGGATACAGATAAAATTTTATAGTGTGCTTCAGTATAAAATTCTGTGTTTAAGTAAGAATTTGTCCCCTTAACTTTTACCCCTAGAAAAGCCAAAAGATTCACTGGGCATGGTGGCACACACCTGTAATCCTAGCAAACCTGTAATTCTAGCATTGGGGAGGCTGAGGCAAGAGGATTCCTGTGAGTTTGAGGACAGCTTGGGCTACATAATGAGTTCAAGGCCAGACTGAACTATCCTACATAGTGAGACCCTGTCTCAAAAGCAAAGAGCCTAAGGGCTCCTGGAGGAAAAAGTACATATTGATCTTTACTATTTGATTGTATTAAAAAGAGATTTGGTTTTGTTTTCATTATATATTAATAATATTCCCACTAAAGCACCTTCCTAAGAAGGTGTTTGTGACATCTTGTAAAATATTAGGAAATATCTGATGGTGGGCTAGGTAGATAGCTCAGCAGCATAAGCATCTGCTGGCAAGCAGAAGGTCCTGAGTTCTATTGCCAGTACGAGAGAGAGAGAGAGAGAGAGAGAGAGAGGGAGAGAGAGAGAACTTGGTAGGAATTTTAAAGTGTGCATGTTTGGGTGAGTGTGTATGGCACAAAGCTGGGAGAAATTTTTGGTATAAATGAAGTTTGATAATATCTTTCATTTGCTAAAAAAATCTTTAAAAAATATATTATACTAAATATATGTTGTGTTGTACGTTTTGGTGATCATTGCCTTTGTGGGCTCTAACTGATGGTTGTTCAGTGTAATTGTGCTCTGACTTATTTCAAACTGTCATGGCATGAACACTGCATTAGATCTGAGCCACATGCTTGCTGTGGAGACAGGCACCTTGCTTAACTTGCAGCCCAAGTATGAAAGAATGATGTTGCATGGCCATCCAGTTACGCAGTTGTACACAGAATGCTCATGAATTGTGTCCAACTGTCCTTCACATAGGAAAGTTTTAGATTTTAGATAGTAAAGGATTACTGCTTAGGGTAACTTAATAAATTGGATGTGAAAACATAATGCTGAGCAAAAAGTTGATTGCAATTATTTTTTACATGTAGTTTACAGAATTCTAGAATCAGATCATAATGGTTTACTGACTTTTGTGTTAATTCATAACCCTCTGATTGTGGAATTTCAATCCACTTTCTGCTAAATTAACTCATGAAGACATCTAACATAATCAGAATGGACAATCCTTTTCCTCTATATCTGGAACCTTTCAAAAGTAATCATGCTGGGCCAGGGAGATGGCTCTGTGGAATAAGTGCTTCCCTGGCAAGCGCAAGGGCCTGAGTTCAATCCCTGGTTCTGCCAAAAAAAAAAAAAGTAATCATGCTGTTGTTATTCATATTTATAAAAACAGCAAACCTTACAGTGAATTTCTTATGTTGTGATATCAGACTTATCGTTGCAAATAATTGTCTTCCCATATAACAATTCAGTTAGATTCTGGTATCACATCTTGAAAGCCCTGAGAATCAGTTACCTGTCTTTACATACAGGTGTTTGCTGTACATTATCACCTCAAGCCTACTTTAAGAAGTATGCCTTAGGCCAGGCATGGTGGGGTACACCTGTAATTCCGGCACTTGGAGGTTGAAACAGGAGGATCTCTGAGTTCAAGGCCAGCCAGAACTGCATAGTGAAATCCTGTCTCAAAAAGATCAAAAAAGAGAAGTATTCTCACAGACTTTTTTTTTAAAGCTTGAAAGCAGTAACACCTGCTTCCCTGGCAAGCACAAGGACCTGAGTTCAATCCCCAGTTCCACAAAAAAAAAACAAAAAAGCAGTAACATCTCAAGCATAAGAGTTTTGGTTGAGAGGGTTTTTGATGGAGAGATAAAATCAACTATAGCTATTTCCAAGGGGATCTAACTACCCAAAAATGGATTTCAGATACAAAATGATACACTGTCAAGGAGAATAGGAGAATATCACTTGAAGTGTTCTGATAGCACTGCCTCAGGGTGCTGTTTCCTTAGAGTGTTAGGGACATCCATACTGACCATTGCCAATGGTCAAGCTGGGTATGGTGATGCATTGCTGTAATATCAGCACTGGGAGGCTGAGGCAAGAGCATCACTGAGAGTTGGAGGCCAACCTGCGCTGTGCAGCGAGACCCTAACATGAAAAAACAAAACCAAACAAATAAATGCCGTCAATCGCAAACATAATACCATAATCCATTGTTCTGGATTGTGTTAGATGTCTTTTAAAATGTGTGAATCGGTGAGAGAAGCCTGGTAGTATACTTCTCTTACGTCAGTCTTCGTTTCCTCCCTCCCACCTACCTGGGGTCTAAATCATCTTATCTGATTTTTTTTCATAGCATAAAATGATTTTAATATCCCTTCCCTTCTTCAGCCTTCCATATTACAACCCGTCCCAGCCGTATTCATCGGCCTATTCCTGGCTTTCCTGTTTTGGTGTTTCGGTCCATTGTGGTAGAGAAAGGTACAAGCACTACTGTTGAGTCCTTGTCTGTTTGTCCCCGTCACCTGTTTGTGCCATATTTGTAATATAGTGCATGGCAAAGCCACATGGGTATTTTGTTACCTGAAGCAAACCCTTCATTTAGTATGCCATGTATTTGTGTCATACCAGTGAATGAGTAGTCGACTAATCACATGTTTTGTCTTGTTTCCTTTGTAGTAATGCTAACGAGGAATTAATTCTAACCTAACCAGCTGTTAATATGCTTCCTTTAACTGAGTTTTTAATCTCTAGCAAACTGGAGTAAGCAGTGAATTTCTGCAATATTAATATCTACTTCCCAATTCTGTGTTTTAATCAGATTTGGTTGAGAAATGAAGAGTTTGCCTCTTTGAAGTTTTCAGCCAGCTTTCTTGCCCTTCACTTCCCTACTCCATTCCTTAGTGTAGAGTTTCTTTGTTTCAACCTTCTGCCTATTTGCACTGTGGCTATTAAAGTGAAGGAACCACACATGGTGGCACACACCTGTGATCCTAGTACTCAGGAGGCCAATATAGGAGGATTACAGTGAATCTGAGGCCAGCCTAAGCTCCATAGTGAGTTCAAGGCCAGCCTGAACTACATAGTGAGACCTTGTCTCAAAAAAGAAAGAATGAGAGTAGTATAATGAATCATTGCCACACAATCTCAACTCCAGTATGAATTTACTTGTGAAGATATATATGCTATCCCAGGGGCCAGGGATATAGCCCTCAGTGGCACAGCACTTGCCTGGCAAACACAAGGTTCTGGGCTTGATTCCTATCACATATTTTCCTAAACCCTAATCTGCAAATCAGAATATTTCTTTTCAAAATTACTTTCTTGGTAAGACTCTTAGAATACTACTAAAAATAAAAGATACCAATTAAAGCAAATTAAGATTATAAAGCCATCTGAAACTTAGCAAAGAATATCCCAACCATGCTTACCTATAATTGGCATACAGATTAGAAAAGCATATAAAAAACAAGAGCCAGGCCTGGTGGTACAGGCCTATAATTTCAGCGTTCTGGGAGGATCACAGGTTTGACTCCATCCTGGGTACCTTAGCTACTCAGTGAGACTGCCTCAAAGTAAAAAGGAATGGGGATGCAACTGAGGGTGAAAGGCTCCAGGTTTAATCCTTGGTACCACCAGAAAAAGAAAAAAAGTGACATAGCTTTATTACGTTGACCAACTTCTTTATCAGAAACTGAGCTGAGTATGGCAGTACATCCCTGTAATCCCAACACTTGAGGGGTTAAGGCAGGAGGATCACCATGAGTTTCAAGCTGCCCTGAACTATAGTGAGACTTGTCTCAAAGAGAAAGAGAAGAAGTATTAGACAGATAAGATTCTTGGTTGGGAAATGATGGCACATGCCTGTAATCCCAGCACTTGGAAGGCTCAGGCAGAAGAATTTGTACATGTTCAAGGCCAGCTGGATTACAAAGTGAGACCCTGTCTCAAAAAAAAAGAGAGAGAGAAAAAGACGAGATCCCTAATAGCTCTTGACCCTCATCTGGTTTTGTTTCAAATTAGAGAACAATTGTCTAGCCTCAGCCAAGTGGGGTGGTACAAGTTTGTAATCCCACCACTAGAGAGGCTGAGGAAAGAGGATCACTGTGAGTTGGAGGCTAACCTTCATTACATGGTAAATTTAAGGGTAGTCTGAATTGCTTAGTGAAACCCTTTCTTAAAAAAAAGCATAGCCCATTTTCTTTCTATCCCTCAGCCACCAGCCCCTGTATACAATTATTCTAAGGGCTGCAGAGATGGCTCAGTGAAATACGCACTTTTCTGGCAAGTGCAAGGGCCTGAATTCAATCCCCAGTTCCACTAAAAAAAAAAAAAGAAAGAAAATTAAAAGATTATGTACAATTATTCCAACCCCTCAGTCTGGTTTTCATCAAGAAAAAAACATTTCAGGCAAAAGCATGCTACAAATGTCAGTTATATATTTATCACTTACATTGGAAACCAGAACACAAAGCAGGCAGAGCTCATAGAGATTTTAGAAGTCACCAGTAGGAAGGAGGCTAGGGATATGTCTGTGGAAGAGCACTTGCCTGGTATACACAAAGCATGAATCTCATCCCTGGCCATCCCAAACAAAGATGAAAAAAGTCACTGCTGGGTTTTAATTACCAAAATTGAAAACAGCCTAGGAATTTCCAGGGATGTTTGGTAATGGTCCTGTCACAGCTCATACATGCACGATCTTTCTGTTTTTCTTTTTCTCCCCTACCATTTCTCTCTCTCTTTACATTTTATTCTTATAATGCAAAGACAGGATTGTTGCAATGTTCTGTTATGTATTTAGGACTCTCTGGAACCAAGGCTGATAGGTATGAAAAGAGGGGACAATGTGATATTGACTCTTGGTTTCTTTCCACACAGAAACCCTGGCCCTGGATGCCCATGTTGGCTGCCCTGGTTGCGGTGACAGCCATTGTGCTGTATGTGCCAGGTCTGGCCAGAGCTTCTCCGTGAGAGCGTTTCTTGAGTCCGTACACCGTCCTCCCTCTAGAAGCTGGCATCACACTCATGCTGGGGACAAACAGAACCATTTTCTTCCTTTTTACCTCTTAAATCAACAGAAGTGCAAGAACACAGATGTAGGGTCATTGCTTTAAATTATGTAAAAATGTATCTGTCTATAGAGAGAATATAAAATTGTGACTTTATCTACTGTAAGCAATAATTTGCTTGCAATTTTTCATGTAATTTTTAAACTAGTATGTTGAGATTCTGAATATTATGATAGCCTAAAGTAGGCTTCTTGGTATACCAAATTATTTATACCATTAAATTTATGGTATTTTACTCCCAATTCTGATGGCCACATAATTTGTCTTTCTAATTCGATAAGCACCCAAATCAAACAACAAATACATACATGGGAAGAGAGGCCCTGTGTGCTCAGTGCCTATTAGTTTGAAATATATGCACATATATATATATATATTTTTTACATATTTACGCCATTTTTACTTGTTATAAAACCACTGAGCTATTGGGAACAAGTTAGAGACAACTATTTGTGTGGATTTTTTTTAAAGGAAAAATACATTTGGAAAATATTCTGTTATAGTGATAATTTGGGGAATACGTGCACGCTTGTTCAGCCTTAATGTGACTTGAAGATGTGGAGGACATCAACTTTGAAAAACTTTCCATGAGAGTGTGTATTTTCTTGAGCAAACTGAAGTATTTCTGGGAGCAAAAACTAGTAATTACACAATTTCAGTGCAGTTAACCAAACTGTTAAGTCAATTGGAATGTAATTTATTAAACCTCATGTGTTTAAAGAGATACTTTTCTTTAAAAACCAAGTTTCTTTCTCATATACAGCATTTTAGGAAGCATGATTTTTTTTTTTCTGTCATCTGTTCCTCCAAGCATGTTTAATTGAAGAAAGAATTATATCTCTTTAGATAAGCTTTTATTGACTTAATTTGGCTATGATGTTTCAGAGAATTTATGTTCAAGGTGAGCTGTTGTTACCTACCAACAGATATCCTGGTTGGGAATACAAATGGTTATTTTCTTTTTGTAGTTAATTGGAACTTTATGTTAATTGAAGCACTATTCCAAGATTGATAGTGTTCTATGCACAGTAAGCACCTGGACACTGCTTGATGTTATAAATTTAAAACACAGAAGTGAAAATTAGCTATGGTTTTGTGCAGCACCATAGTTATGTCAGTAAAGTTTAGTTATAGAATATCCTCAAGTATCACGTAGTTAAATTTTTCAGTAAAGACTGGAAGGGAAAGTCAGTGAATCAGTTTGAATGTTCTGTGGAAATACACAGGTCTGCCAAATATTGAAATGAGTTAAGGCTATAATTTGCCTTGTAATGTTTGGCAGTCATTGTTTAAACTCTAAAGGTTATATTTTAAGCTGTTTGGAATTGCTGTTGGGAGGATCACTAGATTTACGGAGGAATTAGTCACCAATGACTTGTAGAAAATACTGTCATCTAGTTCATCATTTTCTGTTGCAGGAAGCCACTCCACCACAGAATGCTAATATGCCAGTGGTACCCAGTACCTCTTGTATATAGGTTATTGCAAATATTGTTCTGAAATGCTTAACTTCAGAATTACATTTTTTAAAGTAAATAATTGTTTGAAATCTATTTTGTAAAGATATAAAAAACATTAGAAAATCTGGAGTACAGATTAAACTATTTGCACTAACACACGTGATGTGCATGATTTAATAAAATAACTTTACTCTCCCTGTGCATGTTCGAGTCGGACGTCATTGACATTCTTAGCACTCACTGCTGCTCAGTTCTTAGAGTCTACCCTCCACATGGCTCTTTATGCAGCATAGCACACGTGTTTGTTTGGTGTTCTTCAGGGTTTAAAAGAAGACACAGAGCTATTTCCTACAGTTTTATTAGCCTTTTATTTAACTTCTCTATTTTTTTTTCTCCTTTTAATATTTATTGTTAAAATGTGACTTGTCAGACAAGACTCATTGAATATAAGGTCTGGTATCAAAGATTTACTTTATTCAAATGTAATAATTGGGTTTTTATAGTCCCATTTTTTTCCTCAAGAATATAAATGAGCCAGCCTATTTATTAACAGTACCTCCAATTTTGTTAAGTTTGTTTCCAAGTTAAATCAAAAGTTGGACTACTCAGCTCTATAATGATACATTTAAAATTTATTCAAATGGGCCAGGGAAATAACCCAGTAACATAAATGCCTGCTTGGCAAATACAAGATCCTGAGTTTGATCCCTAATATCACACACACTGCGCACACGTGCACACACACACACACACACACACACACACACACACAATCCTTCCTGTAATCCAGGAAGCTAAGGCTGGAAGATCGCATCCCACCATGTGTAATTTACCAATTGACAAGGACCTTGTCTCAAAAATAAAGAGTATTGGGGGCCAGGGAGGTAGCTCAGTGGAATAAGCGCTTCCCTGGCAAGCGCAAGGGCCTGAATTCCATCCCCGGTTCTGCAATAAATAAATAAATAAATAATGAAGAATATAAAAGGCCGGGGGTATAGCTCAGTGCAAAAGCCCTGTTTCAATCCCTAGTTTTGCAAAGTATTTATATAATACAGCTTCAAAGGTGCTACATGACAGGGTCAGAAAATAAAAACATGCTATTTAAAGATGTAGCTGAGTATGACGACACATGCTTGTACTCCCAGAACTTAGGAGGCAGAGGCAGGAAGACCACTGCAGTTTGAAGTCAGCCTGTCTACGTAGTAAGTTCAATGCAGCCTCTACTGTATTGGCCTCTTGGCTCCAACTTTTATTGATTTTGTTACTTTGGACAAATCACTTTTCTGCATCTCCACATAGTAGAGAATAATATATTTGTGATGATTGTGAAAATTTAAAAAACAATGTATGTGAAATACCATTCAATAATTGTAATAAATAATTGTTTAGAGAATGTCCTACTGAAAAATTGTTTTAAATATATTAAAGTTTTAGGTGGACCTAGTACATCTCTTCCACACACACCTGGGGTTGTCTTTTTTTTGTTTGTTTGCTTGTTTTTCTTTTTTCTGTTTTTTGAAACAGAAAAACATTGGGTAGTGCAAGCTGGCCTCAAACTCACAGTGATCTTCCTGTCTCAGCCTTCCAGTCTCAAAAATCAAAGGTTGTGCTCGCTTCGGCAGCACATATACTAAAAAAAAAATCAAAGGTAGTGGGGCTTGGTGGCACACAGCTGTTATCGCAACACTCAGGAGGCTAAGGCAAGAGGATCATTGCAAGTTCAAGATCAGCCTGAACTACATAGCGAGACCCTGCCTCAAAAAGACAAAAATAATAAGGGCCAGTCAGATAGCTCAGCAGACTGAAGCACATGCTTAGGCAGGGCACAGGGACCAGGGCCTGGCCGCCTCGCCAGCCCCACCCCCAGGGTATGCTGAGACAGGCAGTTGTGACTGGGCGCAGTGCTGCACACCTGTGATCCCAGGGCTTGGGGGCTTGAAAGCTGGAGGATCACTGCCAGTCCAGTCTGTGAGTGAGTGAGACCCATGAAGACTACTTATTTGATCACCATTCAATTGTAATGTTATGAATCCTAAGAAAGTATCTTCACCTGACTGCCTGGCTCTTTCATAGTTGTCTTTCAGAAGTACTATACTTAGTTTGATGATGAACCAATTGCCCATATCAGTTTTAGAATTCCTATTGTAATAGCCTTTTAGAGTCAATTTGAGTCATGTGTGGAAACCAGTTCCATTGTTTTATAGTCAGAAGCTTTCAACCCAGAATAGTTTTAAATAGTTTGATCTCACTTTATTATTTTTTGTTGTTGATATAGGGTCTGCAGTTTGCACTCTTAGTGATCCTCCTGTCTCAGCCTCCTGGTCCTTGGGATTACCAGTGTGTGCCACCACACCTGGTTTTAGGGTGGGTATGGTGAGCCTAAGGTTTCAGGGCCAGAGCCACATGATGTACCAGAGATCAAACCCAGGTCCTTCCACTTGCCAGGCAGGCGCTTAGACTACTAAGCCATCTCCCCCACCCTGGTCTCACTTTAGTCACCATACCTAACCCCAAGTTACTTTTAACTTCTTCATAGTGTCTATGTAAACCTACAACCATGAGGCTGGAAAGCAGCTGCCAAAGAAAACAACCTACAGAGTTGGAATGCAGCTTGCTCAAATATGTCACTTCTGTGATTTTTTTTTTTTTTTTTTTAGGTTCAGGCTGGCCTTGAGCTCACTTTGTAGCTCAGGCTGGTCTCGAACACATGTGATTTTATTTTGAGAACAAAACTGTGTGCACAAAATTTTAACTACTAGGACCTTTGGTGCAGAGTTTTTGTAAGAGTAGTAGATAAATAACCTAAACAGGCTAGGGAGATGGCTCAGTGGAATAAGTGCTTCCCTGGCAAGCACAAGGGCCTAAGCTCAATCCCCAGTTCCTCAAAATAAATGAATAAATAAAATAAATAACCTAAACATCCTTCAGTATGTCATTGGTTAAACAAATTAATATTAGTACCTTACAGATTTCTGTGCTTACAAAGTATGTGGAAAGGTAATTCATACTACTAAAGATTACCAAAGCACCTGCCTGGCAAGTGTAAGGTCCCAAGTTCAATCCCCAGTACCACCAAAAAAAAATGATCAGTGCAAAATAACCCAGTTTTTTTTTTTTTTTTTTTTGGTGTTTGGTTGTTGTTGTTGTTGTTGTTGTTTGCAGAACCAGGGATTGAACTCAGGCCCTTGCGCTTGCCAGGGGAAACATTTATTCTACTGAGCCATCTCCCCAGCCTATAACCAGGTTTTATTGAAGCAAACAATGGTAGCTAAATGTTTAGCAGGACTTGAAAAAATTCATACCCAAACAATATTAGTGGAGGCCAGGGAGATGGTTCACTGGAATTAAGCACTTCCCTGGCAAGCACAAGGGCCTGAGTTCAATGCCTGGTTCTGCAAAAAAATAAAAAAAGAAGAAACAGGATTCCCAGTTGGTTTGCATAGTTGAATGAGTAATTAACTTGCCAAAGCACCATACCTGTCTTTAAAAGGGCTAATGATGTCCATTGGTATTTACAAATCTTAATTGTCATTCAACAGTCATATATATATATATTTAATTTATTTATTTATTTTTTGGCAGAACCGGGGATTGAACTTAGGCCCTTGCACTTGCCAGGGAAGTACTTATTCCACTGAGCCATCTCCCCGGCTCCCAATATATATATATATATATATATATGATGAGTGCAAGCTGCATAGTGAGACCCTGTACCAAATACATTAAAATAAATAAAAACTTTTAAATTTGTTGTATAATTTTTTTTTTAAACCAGGGATCGAACTCAGGACCTTGTGTTTGCCAGGCAGTCACTTAGGCCGCTGAGCTGTCTCACCAGCCCCAGTTATATAATTTTGAACATGCTTTCTATTTGTGTACATGCAGTTTGCTAGAGGAATCCGTTTTCACCTTTATGAGGTTTTTTTTGGTTTGTTTGTTTGTTTTTGGTGGAATCAGGGATTGAATTTAGGCCCTTGTGCTTGCCAGGGAAGTGCTTGTTTCACTGAGTCATCTCCCTGGCCCAGTAGGTGGAGTTTTATCCCCCACACCACATGCTGTTTCAGGCCTCCCCAGGGCGCTCTGAAGTGGAGGTTCAGACTGGGCATGGTGGCACTCGCCTATAATCCTGGCACTTAGGAGGTTGAAAATGAGGATCACTGCAAGTCTGATCTTTGCAGTGAGACCCTATAGACCCTGTACTACGTACATTTTAAAAAGTTAGAAACCAAATTGTTCTTTTTCTGCTACTGCATGTGGTGCCAGCCTTCCATTCAGTTAAGAAATACTTAGGGCCGGGGAGATAGCTCAGTAGAATAGAGAATGTCTTATATGCGGCACTATTCTAGATCCTGACAACACTTAGTCCCTGTCTTCCTAGAACTTTTAGTGTGTAAGGGAAGCACAGGTAAGGACCCTGACAATTACAAGAAAGTAAAGAAGACAGGAAGCTGTAAAGTTTTAGAGGACGGTACCTTTCCTACCACCCTGTCACCCAAACCAGGTGTGGTTCACTGCAGAATGGCAGGTGAGTTGCATTTCTAGGTGGCCTGGGGATCATGCCAGGTTTCTCTTGAAGTATTTGGTAAAGGAAAGTCCTTTTGGGCCAGTGTGATAGCTCAGCAGACTAAACACCTGCTTAGGCAGGCGTGAGGACGGGTTTCATCCTTCAGCACCACATGCTGTGCTGGGCCCCCCGCAGGTGCACTGAGCCAGCCACTGAGACCTGTCGTGGTGGCACCCACCTGTAATCCCAGTGCTGGGGAGGCCGAAAACAGGAGATCACTACGAGTCTGAGCTGCATAGTGAGACCCTGTACCAAATACATTACAATAAATAAATAATTTTTAAAAAACAAGAATTGCTTGCCCTTACTGTTCTCTGAACACTAGAGACTATGCTAATGATTGTACATTTATGCACTTTTGATAGAGTGAAGGTAAATCTTTTTGCAGTTGCTTCATCTTTCGGTTGTTGGACTCCTTGGACCAGGGAGCACACGTTACATGACAGCATTTCATACTGTAAAGCAGTTGTGTCCAACGGCTGCATGCAGGCCTGGACAGCCGATAATGCAGCCCCACAGAATAAACTTGCCAGCTGTGGTAGTACATGCCTGTGATCCCAGTACTCAGGAGGCACAGGCTGGAGTATCTCTGCGAGTTCCAGGCCATCCTGGACTCCATAGTGAGATCCTGTCTCAGAAAACACAATCATAAACTTTTCAGTCTTACATGATTTTCAGGCAGTTGTTCATAGCTCAATTGCATGAGGCTGGAAGACAGACTACATAGACAACAGCTGGTTGTGAAGGGAAGGGTGCACTCACAATCTGTCCCCACACCTGCCACACACAGAAACCCACATGTATCAGATACCAAGTAAAACATTGGCGATTCCCAACAACAGTGTTGCAGCCTGCCTATGTTGTGTATGCCTGTGGAGACCTGTACCTAGCTACCTACCTTCCTTCTCTCCCTCCTATCCCTCTCTCCCATCTGTGCTCTCCTCCCTTTAAATTTTTCATCTCACTGAGTCACAAAATTGCCCAGGCTGGCTTGAACTTGTGATTCTCCTGCTTCAGTCTCCCAGTGCTGAATTATAGACATGCCTCACCACACCCAGCTTAGTTTTCTTACTGAGTTTGAGCAGTCAATTTCATTGAGTCAGATATTGATGCATTAGGTTTGTTGTAGTTTTTTTGGTGGACCCAAGGATTTAACTCAGATCCTTGTGCTTGCCAGGGAAGCGCTTATTCTACTGAGCCATCTCCCCGGCCCCTGATGCATTAGTTTTACAAAAATAACTATTCTCTAGTTTTATAATTATGTTGCCCTTTTTTAATGCGCCAATAAAAAATATGCTTGAAAATGAAGTTTTGTAACTTGTATACATCAAATATATTACATATTTTATAAGTGGCCCAAGACCATTATTCACTCAGTTCAGCCCAGCTTTGCCCAAAGGTTGGATACCCCAGGTATAAAGTGCTTCTTATAGGTCTTGTCTCCCATCTCAGCAACATTGGTCCTAGTGCTCATCTCTGGTACCATAGCCCACCTGCTCTCAGCTCCTCCTTGGGTACTAGAATGTCTGTCCTCAAGCTGGCATAGGACCCACTGAGCTTGGCTCTGTTGTTCTATCCTGTGACAAAGTTGCCTTCCGCACTCAGTGCTGACTAAAACAGAAGCAGCAATCAGGACTTCCAAGAACAGCCCCCTAACCTTGGTGTGGTGTGCACCTGCAATCCCAACACTTGGGAGGCTGATGCAGGAGGACTGTTTCATGTTCAAGACCAGCTTGGGCTACAAAGTAAGCTCAAGGCCAGCCTGAACTATGTAGTGAGACTATCTCAAAAAAAACCAAACAAACAAACAAACAAAAAAAGCCAAAACAACTTCTCCCTGTTCTTAGCCTCTGGAGGATTTTCTGTGTAACCCTCCTCTTAGCCTGAGCATTTTAGCCACCAGCATCATGAAAGTATTTCTCTATTAAGCTGTAAGCTCCCAAGGCAGGGCTCTGCATTACCAAGCTCCATTCTGCTGTGAGGTTATGTCGTGGGGATTTTCAGAGTTTCTCCATGTTAGCCCCAAAGGACAAACTTCAGTACCCACAGAGATTTAGATCTCTGGCTCCCTAACCCTGGGAGCAGGATGTGTTCCATACCAGGAAGGTTTAGGGGGGGTCCAAAGAGAGCCATGAGGGCCTGGGAGATGGCTCAGTGGAACAGGCGCTTCCCTGGCAAGTGCAAGGGCCTGAGTTCAATCCCTGGTTTGGGGGTGGCGGGGGGGAACAGCCATGAAGAGTGGGGTGATCACTTTTTTTCCCCAGTTCCTATTTATTTTGTTGTTGTTGTTGTTTTGAGACAGGGTGTTGCTATGCAGTTCAGGCCAGCCTTGAACTTAATGTCATTCTCCTGTCTCAGCCTCCTGAGACTAAGCATAGCCACCATGCCTAGTGCTGCATTGGTTTAGTACAGGAATCTCCTCAGAGCATACACATAGCTGAGCACCTTAGTGAATTTAGCACGCAGAGACTCCCTAGTCTTTGTAACTTTTTATGATGTCACAATTTCACATAATTGCAGTAATATAAGATTGCAATTATAAATATAATCTTTTAGAAGGTTTTTTTTTTTTTTTTTCTGGCAGAGCTGGGGATTGAACTCGAGCCCTCACGCTTGCCAAGGAAGTGCTTATTCCACTGAGCCATCTCCCCAGCCCAGTTACAATTATAAGATTTATAGTAGCAGTAATAAAAGTAACACTCAAGTGGGGCGTGGTGGTGCAGGCCTGTAATCCCAGCGCTCAGGAGGCTGAGGCAGGAGGATTGTTATGAGTTCGAGACCAGCCTGAGCTACAAAGTGAGAGCTTAAGGCCAGCCTGAACTGCATAGCGAAACTCTGTCTCAAAAAGACAAAAAAAAAAAAAAAGCAACACCCAAATTTGTTTGTTTTGCTCCATTGCCTATGTATGAATGTTTACAGACCTTATTTTCTGAATTGTTTGCCTTTGCCCATATACTTAAGTGTGTATCTCCTAAAAAAAAAAGACCTTTCTTGTGTTTTTATATCTTATCAGAAGTGCTGGTTCTTGCCCTAATTTGGTGTTTACTAGCACTTAAAGGGTGGGGAAAGGGAGATCTTAAGCTCTCAGGGAATTCCTTACATTGCCTAAGCATTTGTCTTCTGACTAGATCCTGTCTAGACCAAAATCTGCCCTGAAAATTGTGGGATGGAGTCACTGTGGGAAAGTACAGCTATTGTTTTGTCTCAGTTATTCTTCTCTTATTGCTGGGACAAATACTTGACTCTCAAAATTAGGGAAAGAAAGGTTTACTTAGTCCACAGTTAGTGGCAGTTTCAGCGCATACTCGGCTGGCTCCAAGACAGACTGGCACATGGCAGAGGGCAGCGGTTCACAGCAGTGGCAGAGCAAGAGGCAGTGGGAGGAGTATTGGCAACAGTGGCTACAGAGAGCAAGCCCTTAAATTGCATGTAGGCTTTGGCCTCAGACTGGGTGCAGCACTCACACCCATAGTCCCAGTGGATCATAAGTTAATCACAAACTCTAGAAGTCTGCCCCATGACTGCATGAGGCTTTGTGGGTTGGGGGGACAACTAGACACAAACCATAACAGCTTTGGGGGAAAAATAAGTGTGGGCCAGACGTACACCTATAACCCCAGCACTCTGGGAGGCTGAGGCAAGAGGATCTTTTCAAATTCCCAACCTGGGCTACATATTGAGCTCAAAGCCAGCCTGAACTATGTAGCAAGACCATGCCTCAAACAAACTAATTTGGTAATGGGATTTGGTAAAGGTGGCATGGCTTGAGATACTGGGTGCAGCAGGCTCACTTAAAAGGAAAGAAGTTACAGTACTGCACTTGCAGAGAAAGCTTCTGTTCCGTCCTAGCCCCTGCAATCTGAGCTAATAGCTACCAACCTATGTCCCACCTGAATGCCCTGCAGCATCTGAGCAGGTTGCCCTCAGCCCCTCCTGCACTAGCTCAAGTTCCCCAAGACTGGGATTCAGGGGCTTCCAGAGGAGCAGTGGACAGCTCCCCACATTAGGATCCCACTTTCTTAGTGAGGCCTCCCAAAATAAATGGACAAGTGAAACAACCGTTTTCTTTTTCAAAATAAGATAATACATGCTTCTTGCTGACAGAATGCAAAGTATAGAAAATTATGAAGAAGGGATGCAGATCGGGTCCACTTACTGTGGCACTGAGCTCTGATGTCCCCTTTCAGCTCCTGCTGTGTCAGCTGAGCATGCTGCAGTGGCTGAGAACTACACTTGGGTCAGCAGAGATAGATGTTGTCTTGGCTCTGTCTTTTTTTTTTTTTTTTTTGGTGAAACCTGGGATTGAACTCAGGCCCTTGCACTTGCCAGGGAAGCAGTTATTCCATCTCCCCAGCCCTGGCTCTGCCATTTCTAACCTAACTTCTTTGAGACCTAGTTGCCTCTTCTATACAACCAAATAATATTTATACCTGTATCCATAAAAGTTTTGTTGGGGTTTGTTTTTAGAACAATAAGCACCTTTATTACATAAGCTAAAGCAGGAGGGTGTTTATTTTTATTTGACTCTAATTTGCC
Organism: Ctenomys sociabilis; assembly: GCA_004027165.1. NCBI lineage: Eukaryota > Metazoa > Chordata > Mammalia > Rodentia > Ctenomyidae > Ctenomys > Ctenomys sociabilis. The sequence goes on from PVKA01018348.1 coordinate 37,430, forward strand.
CAGAGTCTTGAATACAATTTTCCTGCCTCAGCTTCCTAGGGAAGGAAAAAAAAAAAAAAAAAAAAAACTCAGATACTTTGCTGGGGCGATAACTCACTAGAATAAGAGTTTGCCTTGGAACCACAGGGTCCTGAGTTCAATCCCCAGTACCGGGGATGGGGGTGGGGAGACAACTTAGCTTCCTAGAGTACCAGGATTTTTTTTTTTTCTTTCTTTTTTGGCAGTACTGGGGCTTGAACTCAGGCCCTTGCACTTGCCAGGCAAGCATTTATTCCACTGAGCTATCTCCTTGGCCCCAGAGATTATTGGTACGCATCATCACATTCAGTATTTTTTTTTTCTTTCATTTGTGTATTTGGTTCAGGATCTCACAATTGTAAGGGCTGGCCAGATAGCTCAGTGAACTAAAGTACCTGCTTAGGCAGAGCACAGCAGCTGGGGTTCAACCCCTGGTGTGTGGTGCCAGCACTGTCCCCAGCATGAGCTGAGATGAGATTGGTTGAGACTGGGCTTGGTGGCACGCATTTGTAATCCCAGCACTTGGGAGGTTGAAAACAGACCCTGAACGAAATAGAAATACATTTAAAAAAGGGGGGCGGTGCAGGAAAATGGCTCAGTAAAATAAGTGCTTCTCTGGGAAGCATAAGGGCCTGAGTTCAATCCCCAGTTCCACAAAAAAGAAAAAAGTCAGGATCTCACTGTGTAGATTGGACTTGTGCTGACCCTCCTGTTTCCAGCCTCCCCAGCACTGGGATTATAAGTTGTGCCTCACCAGATGGGACTCTAGCAGGCTCAGCATGGTAGGTGGGGCTGGCACGGCATACAGACTGAGGCAAATGCTGGTCCTTGTGTTTGCCAAAGCAGGCACTTTGTCCACTGAGCTATCTCGCCAGCCCCCAGCATTTTCTTTTAACTGTTGTTTCTTGGTCTTTCTGAAAAGGAGTCTCCCTATGCAGTCCAGAAACTTGTAATGATCCTCAGCCTTTGGGGGCTGAAGTTACAGACCTGCAGCCTGTAATTATTCAGAAAATAGGGTCTGGGAGATGGCTCAGTAGAATAGGCACTTCCCTGGCAAGCACAGGGGTCTGAGTTCAATCCCTGGTTCTGCCAAAAAAATAAATCAGAAAATATTTTTAAGCACCCTAGCCAAGCATAGTGGTAAGACTGACAATAAAACTGTTTAGTAGAAAGAGAGACAGTACCCAGTATTGGAAAGAAAGACAGTAAATACATTTTTGTGTATATTATAAGGATTTTTTTTTTTTTTTTTTTGCTGGCTCAGGATGCCTTAAGTGCAGGTCTGGTAAGACATGAGTATCTGGGGATCAAATCACACTATACTGAGCCTGACTGCCTTTGCTTAAGCAGGCACTTATTTTATTTATTTAGTTTTTTAAGCAGGTGCTTAAACCACTGAGCTAATACGCAAGACCCCTAAAGTTCAGAAGGATTTATTTGGGGGGGAGGGCTGGCTTGTGTATATTATAAACAACATCTCAGGAGACTGGCCAGATAGCTCAGCAGACTGAACTGTCTGCTTCCTGCAGAGTGCAGGACCAGGAGTTTGATCCCCAGCTTGCCTTGCTGGCCCAGCCCCCGGGGGCAAGCTGAGATGGTTGAGACTGGGCGTGGTGGTGCTCACCTGTAATCCCAGCACTTGGGAGGCTGAAATAGGAGAATCACTATGAGTCTGATCTATGTAGTGATACCCTGTAGACTCTGTCCTAAATTAAAAATAAATAAAAAATTTAAAAAAAAAAAAAAAAAAAAAAAAACACTTTGGGCTCTTAAGTACTCCGGAGGAAGCCAGCATGCTATGGTATGGAGGGACCACTGTCAGCAGAGTGCTGTTTTATTTTTTTGTTTGCTTGTTTTTGGCAGAACCGGGGATTGAACTCAGGCCCTTGTGCTTGCCAGGCAAGCACTTATTCTACTGAGCCATCTCCTTGGCCCCATACTGTTTTCTTTTTTTTTTTTTTTTTTTTTGGTGGAACTGGGATTGAACTCAGGCCCTTGCGTTTGCCAGGGAAGCGCTTATCCCACTGAGCCATCTCCCCAGCCCCATCCCATACTGTTTTCTATAAAGATCACAAGCAGCTCTTGGAAAGGTGGCTCTGAGCAGAAGTCTGGAGGAGGCCAGGGAGTGAAGGTGCTGGGCATGCAGCGCGCACTGGCCTTGGACAGGCCTGAGGCAGGAGCGGGCCTACCGAGGTTTTGGTTTCGGCCGGTTTGGCTTGGTTTGAAGGTTTTTACTTGTTTTTGAGACAAGATCTCAGTATACAGTTCACACTGGCCTTGAACTCACTGTGTAGCCCAGACTGGCCTGGGATTCTCTGCCTGCCCCAGACTCCAGAAAGCTGGGATCACAGGCAGGAACCGCCACACTTGACAAGGGCCCTGACTTTTCTGTTGGCACATCAGCCCCAAACACCTAGGCTCCCCCAGGCCCAGCTTCCCCTTCGCTTTGCTTCCAGTGCAGCAGGGCTTTCATAAGAGAGGAAGCGGGAGGCGTGGTGGTCTCTCAGGGAAATGTGCTTAGCCTCCTTCCCAGCCACTGTTTTCATGCAGAGTTGTCCATGGGCAGGACAGACACACAAGAAGCCTCATCCCTGCCCTCAGCCCTGACCAGTGGCCCCCTTTACTTCTCATTTCAGGCTTGTGTTGAAGTGTTGACCAGCTTGGGGCTGCAGAGGTAGATCCGGGTGAAAGGAGATTTCTGTGCATAGCTGATGGGGCAGGGGACAGATGGCTCTGTGGAAAGAGCCCTGGATCTGCCTGGTGCCACAGTTCAGCCTCACGCTAGTGATCAGTAGAAAAATTTGCTTATTCCAAGCATGGCAGTGCCTGCCTGTAATCGCAGCACTCAGGAGGCTGAGGCAGGAGGATCCTTGTGTGTTCAAGATCAGCCTGCATTGTACAGTGAGACTCTCAAAAAAGATTAAAAAAAAAAAGAGGATCCCCATGTATTTAGGGTCAGTGTAGACTATATATCAAGCCTCTTTCTCAAAAAAACCAAAATGAAAAAAATTTGCTCAGAATCTTCCCCTGCCTGGCCACAGGATATACTTTTAAAAAGGCTTTAGCCGGGCGTGGTGGCGCAGGCCTGTAATCCCAGCACTCGGGAGGCTGAGGCAAGGGGATTGTTGTGAGTTCGAGACCAGCCTGAGCTACAAAGTGAGCTTAAGGCCAGCCTGAACTGCACAGTGAGACCCTGTCTCAAAAAGACAAAAAAAGACAAATAAATAAATAAATAAATAAATAAAAAGGCTTTGAGACTGGCCAGAGAGATAGCTTAGTGGCATAACTGTCTGCCTGGCAAGCACAAGGTCCTGAGTTGTTTGATACCAGTACCACCAAAAAATAAAAGTAAAAGGCTTTGAGAGCCTGCCATGGTGGTGCACACCTGTAATCCCAGCATTCGGGAGGCTGAGGCAGGACGATCTTTGCAAGTTTGAGACTAGCCTAGGCTACAAAGTAAGTTCAAGGCCATTCTGAACTGCATAGCAAGACCCTACCTCAAAAAGACATACACATACATTCCCCCCCCACACTTTTTTTTTTTTTTTTTTGCCTTTTAAAAATTATTTTTATATATTTGGTAAAGGGCAATTTGGCCTCCACAGCTTGGACTCATAGTGGTCTTCCTGTTTCAGCCTCCCCAGCACTGGGATTATAGATGTGTGCCACCACACCTGGTCCTGGTGGCCACTCAATGCACATGTGGGAGGGCCGGCAGTGGGGCTGGTGTAGCACATGGTGCCAGGGATCGAACCCAGGTCCTTGTGCTTGCCTAAGGAGGCACTTAGACAGCCGAGCTATCTCTGTGGCCCCTAAATTTCCATTTTTGGAAAAAGATTGCTTAAGTTGATTTTGCCTCCCACCCTCCTGCTCACAGCGAGTTTCTCAAAAAAAAAGCTAAAGGAGTTGCATTTGGAGATGACTTAATTCAGTTTCATATTTCTATGCCAGGCTCATGTCAGGCCCTGTGCTTTCTCATCCCTGAGTATCAAGGCCCCTAGGGAGCCAGCAGGGAGGGAGGTCATTGTCCAAATAAGAAGACTGAAGGTCAGATTGCTGTCCCTGCTCGCCCTGGCTGAGTGAGTGAGGGTGATGGGATGCCAGCTCACCCCAGGCCAGCTGCTCCTCTGAGCGAGGCCCCGCCCCAGAGACTGGGTGAGCAGTGGGGCCAGGGTGCACATGCGTGGGGGGCATGCATGCCCAGCCTTGTCCGGGTAGGGCCATTCTTATCTGGGTCCAGGGAAGTTGACTTCCTCCTGGCACACACTTCTCAGCCAACCTGAGTGAGTCAGCCTCAGAATGATTTCACTGTCCTCAGTGGGCTGTTTGGCTGCAGCCAAAGACACAGAGCCCAGCCGCCAGCTGGCCTGACAGGGATTTCTGAGCCTTCTCTTTTCCCACTCTGCAAATGTGGCGAGGTTTGGAAGGGTCCCCTTTTGCTTTGCCCTCTGCCTCTCAGCAGTTTGCTGCCAAGACTGGCTCTACTTGCCTCTGAAAGCAACCAAGGAGGAGAGACCGCTTTTCTCCTGGAAAGCCTGGCTCTTCCTGGTGCCTGGAAAAGTGGCACGGATGAGGGGGGGACAGCGCCTCCCAGACTGGGCAGCTGTGGGTCTGGGCTACAGCAGAGGAGAAATTTCAGGGGGATCGCATACGAGTATGCAACATTGAATCTTTAATAGTAAACCAGCAAGAGGACAAGCTGGGAGAAAATGCCTCTATTTGTTTGCTAGGGCTGTCAAAACTGCCAATTGAATGCTTTTAAAACAACAGAAATTTATCTTTTTGAAGTTCCTGATTCCAGAAGTCTAAAGTCAGGGTGTCAGAAAAGTTGGCTAATAAATAAATAAATAAATGAAAGTTGGCTCCTTCTGGGCCAAGATCTGCTTCTGCTGTGTCCCCGTTTGAGGCGGTGGCTGCCATCCTCGGTTCCCTCCAGTCTGCCCAGGAGTCTCACGGCCTTCTTCCTCCTGAGTGTACCTGGATTTCGAAATCTCTCTCTCCTTATATGGACACCAATTATTGGCTTTAGAGCCATCCTCATCCTGTATGACTTCATCTTACCTTGATCATATCTGCGAAGTTCCTGTTTCCAAATAAAGTCATATTCTTAGACACCGGGTGTCAGGACTTTAGCAGAGCTTTTTGGGAGATGTAGTTGAGCTTGCAACACCTCTACCTCACCCAGCTCATTGTAACCTTGCATCATAGACCCCTGGCCTCAGAAGGGCTGCTTGGCATGTTGGAAAACAGAGCCCCAAGCAATGTGGACATCAGCTTTGATCTGTCCCGGAATCGGCTGCAGTGTCAGCCTGTTAATAAAGTTCAACAGGCTGGGGAGATGGCTCAGTGGAATAAGTGCTTCCTTGGCAAGCGCACGGGTCTGTGTTTGAGTTTAATCCCCAGTTCCACAAAAACAAATAAATAAATAAATAAAAATGAAGTCCAGCAGAGCATCTCCAGGGCAGAAGTCAACAGATACGAAGGGGGAACTTGGAGTCAGTGCCCAGGGTTTTCCTCCTGGGTTATCCTCCTAGCTCCATCTCCGCCAATACTTCTTCACCTCTCTGGCCTTCAGCTGGTTCCTCTGTGAGACGGAGGTGCTCATGGTACATACCCCGTAAGATACTGCTTGGAATAGCTAAGAGGCTGTCGTTAATGTCCATGGTTAATTATAATTATCCCGGGGCCCGGGAGATGGCTCAGTGGAATAAGCGCTTCCCTGGCAAGCACAAGAGCCTGAGTTCGATCCCTGGTTCCGAAAAAAAAAAAAAAATTATGATTATCCCAGTGGCCCACACTGACAGACTCAGTTTTGCTTTGGGGTTAGACAGACTTTGATAGACACACTGAGAAATTTCCAGCCCCCTAGAAATGCAGCAAGACCCTTTCTGATGAGGACACAGACTGTGCGACTTTTTACTGACCCCAGCAATTACGGGGAAGAGGCAACCCCAGGCCTGGCTGCTCCACCAAATTGCCCTGCTCTTGTGAACTAGCTGTCTTGGTTGCCTGTTGTGGATCTGACTCAGGTGACTGCGCTCCTCTCCGCCATGCAGCCCGTGGCTCCAGTCTGAGCAGTCACTGTCTAGGCGGTGCAGCCGGGCAGTCTGGAGCCCAGGGCAAAGACAGAGAACTGGAACCGCTCCTGGTGCAGACCAGCAGCCGCTGTAAACCTGGTGTGAGTGGTTGGAGACCTGTACTGTGCCTAGAAGCCTTTGCCACGCATGATGGCAGAGAGACCTGTCGCACTTTGCAGCTGCCTCACACTGTACTTGGGGCAGAAGGAGCTCTGCCATCCGTATCCGGACTTCTCTTCTCAGGCCAAAGGCAATCCTTGCTGCTACCACCACTGCTGCTAGGGCTTTGTTTTTGTTGTGGGCTCAAGATCTTGCTATGTGGTTTCCAGCCTAACCCTTCAAATTGCTGGGCTTATAGACATGTGTCCCTTCCCCTCAGCTTTTTTGTTATTGAAACAGAATCTCACTGTATAGCCCAGGCTGGCCTAAAACTCAGGAATCCTCCTGCCTCAAGCTTCTAGGTGCTGGGATTATGGGTTTATGCTATCATACACAGCTTTTTTTTTTTTTCTTAAA